>JALIZH010004503.1:0-10104 GCA_030522465.1 Rhipicephalus appendiculatus | reverse complement strand
AGTGATCATTTCCCAGTGATCCTGAAACTACAGAAACAAGTTGAATGTTTACCAGATAAACCTCGATGGAAGATCGCTGCAGCAGACTGGAATAAATTCCGAGAATGCTCACTCCTAGCACGAGAAGACATTATCGCCTCTAATGTAGATGATGCAGTGGCATATTTCACTGCTTTTCTTATTGATGCTGCGACAAAATGCATACCGCAAACAACTGGAGTTCCTCGTAAGCGGCGCATCCCTTGGTGGAACGAGGAATGCAGAAGGGCACGCAGAAACCAAAACAAAGCATGGCAACGGCTGCGCGATTCGCCAACTGCTGAAAATCTTGTAAACTTTAAGCAAATAAAATCCCTGGGAAGGAGAACACGCCGGCAAGCAAAGAGGGAAAGCTGGCAGAAATACCTAACAGAAATTAGCTCGTACAAAGATGAAAGGAAAGCATGGGACAGGGTGAGAAAAAATAAAAGGAAGGTGCACACCTCGGTGCCCTTAGTAAGTAATGATGGCAACAGCCTAGAAGATCAGGCCAACTCTCTAGGGGCTCATTTCGAACGAGTATCTAGTTCTGCACACTACCCGGATGCCTTTTTAAAGCACAAAAAACTAATGGAGGGGAAAGCCACTTGACAGGAAATGCACGTATGATGAGGGGTACAACATTCCCTTTAATATAAGTGAACTGCGCGCAGCATTGAACTCGTGCAACAAATCTGCTGCAGGTCCTGATCGCATTCTGTATGAAATGATGGAATTTGCACACCCTCAAACTCAATTCACACTTCTTCATCTTTACAACACGATGTGGGGCAGCAGGATACATTCCGTCCTCATGGAGGGAAGCCATCATAATACCTGTCCTCAAAGAAGGGAAAAACCCAGCATTGGCAAGTAGCTACAGGCCAATAGCCTTAACGAGCTGCTTGTGTAAGCTCTTTGAAAAGATGATAAACTGTCGATTAATACACACATTAGAAACCAGAAAACTACTAGACCCATTCCAATGTGGATTCAGGAGCGAGAGGTCAACAACAGATCATCTTGTACGCATCGAGTCAAACATACGAGACGCATTCGTCCACAAACAGTTCTTCTTGTCGGTATTCTTGGATCTTGAAAAAGCGTACGACACCACCTGGCGATTCGGAATTCTACAGGATCTTTCTTCAATGGGTATCCGGGGAAACATGTTAGGAGTAATCGAGAGCTACCTGACTAACCGAACTTTTAGAGTAAAAGTCGGCAGCGCTCTTTCTAAACCTTTCATCCAAGAGACTGGAGTCCCTCAAGGAGGGGTGCTGAGTTGCATACTTTTTATTGTCAAAATGAACTCGCTGAACTCCGTCATACCGAAAGCAATGTTCTACTGTGTTTATGTAGACGACGTACAAATAGGTTTTAAGTCCTGTAACCTTGCAATCTGTGAACGACAGGTTCAAGTAGGTCTCAACAAGGTGTCTAAATGGGCAGAGCAAAATGGGTTCAAGGTAAACCCCACAAAGAGCACATGCGTGCTCTTCTCGAGGAAGAGGGGCCTGGTCCCGGAGGCCAAACATAGAATTTAATAAAGAACGTCTTCCAGTGCAAAGTGAACACAAGTTTTTAGGCGTAATTTTAGATTCAAAGCTGAGTTTTATTCCGCACTTAAAATATGTCAAACAAAAGTGCTTGAAAACAATGAATCTATTGAAAGTGCTCTCTAGTACGACGTGGGGTTGTGACAGGAACTGTCTAATGACCATTTACAAAAGCCTTGTATGTACACGATTGGACTATGGCTCTGAGGTCTATCAGTCTGCCAGGCCCAGTGCACTGAAAATGTTGGACTCTGTTCACCATTTAGGTATCCGTTTGGCTACGGGCGCCTTTAGAACAAGCCCTGTACAAAGCTTATATGCAGAATCCAATGAATGGTCGCTACACCTCCAACGAACTTTCATAAGCTTCAAATACTTCGTCAAAGTCTACTCTAACCACGAACACCCCTGTCACACACTCCAAATGACCATTCTAACGCAATGCTTTTCCATAATAGACGATCAGTGACAGAACCATTTTCACTACGTGTGAGGAAACTTGCCGAGGAAGTTGGTGTTGGACTCCTGAAGTACAGCCTAATGGCCCCAGTGAAACTCCTACCACCGTGGCAATGGCAGGTGGTAGAATGTGACATGTCGTTTACTGAACTCACAAAGCATGCCCCCGACATCCATATACAAATGCACTTTCAAGAACTGCGAGCGAAATATTCTAGCCCTGAGTTCTACACAGACGCCTCAAAATCAAATCATGGTGTCTCATATGCAGCCATTGGTCCGTCCTATTCTGAATCTGGTGCTCTTGCACCAGAAATGAGCATATTTTCAGCAGAAGCATATGCACTTCTGTCAGCGGTCAGACACATTAAGAAAGCAAAGATGCCCAAGGCCGTCATTTATACAGACTCCTTAAGTGTGGTAAAGGTCTCTTATGCTCCCCGAAACGCAACAGCCCTATAATGAGGGAACTTTATTCAATTATATGTGCCGCCTGTGCCAACAATCAACGGGTTGTTATATGCTGGGTTCCGGGTCACAGAGGCATCAAAGGTAACGTCCTTGTCGACGAAATGGCGACATCAATAACAAGCAAACCAAGTACTACCTCAATAGCTGTTCGTGCCAGTGACCTGAAGCCAACTCTGCGAAAAACCCCTTAGATACTGGCAGCAATTTTGGGACAAGGAAGCCTCAAACAAATTACACCTAATTAAGCCACAGTTGGGAGAGTGGCACCGAACAACAAAAAAAACGAAAGAATGATGTCATCTTTTGTCGCCCCTCAGAATAGGACACACGTATGGCACACATTCATATCTCCTAACTGGTAAAGAGCCTCCTATCTGTGGGAGATGTGGCAACAGACTGACTGTCCTCCACGTCTTGATAGAGTGTCGAGAAGCTGAAACTGAACGCAAACACCACTTCCCTCTAATCTACCAAGATTATCTCCTTTACATCCTTCATTATTTCTTGGTGTGGAGCCTTTATTCGACAGTAAGGATGTGTTAAACTATATAAACGATGTTTCATTGAACGTTATAAGGCCAAGGAACTCGTAGCACGCCCTCTGTGAAGAGGGTGCTGCTGCGATTCTCATACTTGGGTAGCACACGCCTTCAGACCCTTCTAAACAAGGGTTCTGCTAAGGCAGTAGTGCTGATGCCATTATTCCTCAGTTTTACCATCAGTTTTGCCATTGATCTTCAGCGCACACATGTCACGTCACTCTCATGGTTTTATTACTTATATGTTTTACCCGCCTTAGCGCGGGGAATTTTAGGCCACTATACAGCCACCTAACATAACACCATTGCTCAAGCACGCTATCATGTCTTGGCGCTCTTTGGCCATCAATTGGCCCTTGCGCCACAAAACATCATATATCAATCAAGCGACCGGATTTCAAGGAGGAAGGGGTAGAAACGCACCATTCATGCCATACGCGACGCTTCATCACTTGAAAAAGAAATTTCTTCGGGCTGTAATGTGGTCGAAAATTCTCTTACCTCTCGGCAATTCAAAAAGCTTTTAAACTTTAATGACCTCTTCGAATTCTAGACTCTCTTTGGGAGATATCGCTGCCATATTTTCCCAGCACGCCTGCAGTTCAGTCCTTGCCGACTGAAGCAAAACCCGTTTTTTTTCGTATTTTTTTCTTTTCTTTCCTATTCAAACACCTTTCCATTCATAGACAGCGTTGACGCGCCGAAGCACTTTCGGTGGTCCCTCAGCCGTCATTGTGTTCGTCCAAGCCACACGGCAAAAAGCTTCATGGCACGGGCGTTTCCCAGGCTCGTTTCTCGTATCTTGCTTTCGAGCTCCTAATACCCCCCCCCCTCCAAGGAATGCAAGGAAAGTACAAAACGAAGCAACGAGCTCGACACTCTAGGCTTGGGGCCTGCAACACAAATATCTCTATTCTTTCAAAAGTGAACATTCGGCAGAAATCTGTCTGGTTGGGATCACAGAAAACTGGAGAAAAGAGAAAACTCCAGCCAAAATTTATTTTAACAAACCGCGACGTTTCGAAGCATGATCGGCTTCTTGTTCAGGGGTGAGAGGGCCCGAGATGTGCAACGCCTTCTTGCCAGGCAGGATTGCTTGCCGTGAGTCGTCGCAAGCCCTGGCAGTAGAGGGAGGGCAGTTGGTGTGGTTGATGTTTCCCGCTGTCTACTCAATGTACCAGGAATCGAGGAGGGGCCGCCGGCGAAGGTTCCCTTCTTTTTCCAAAATCAACGCGCCGTCGAGACTGGTATGGTGGTCAAACCGCTAGCAGTGCTCTGTGACTTCGCTCCGTCCGCTGTTCAAGTGACGGAGGTCATTCTTGTGCTGCCGCATTCTTTCATGGAAGTTCTTGGTTTCCTCAATGTAGGAAGCGGAGCAGTCGGCGCACGTGATCCGGTACACTACGCCCTGCGCTTTTTCCGCAGATGCACTGTCTTTGGGCCGAGGGATGAAACTGCCGATGGTGGTGGATGGCTTGTGGGAAACGTCGACCTACTGCTTCTCTGGCGCCCGCAATGTAGGGGATCGACACGCGGTGTCATTGCGGCGCTGTTGGTGTCACGTTTCCCCCGTCTTTTCTCTTACGGAGGGCTCTGCGAATAAACGCCATTGTGTAGCCGTTGGTGCAGAGGTCACGAATTATTGTCTTCCTTTCTTCTATCCGCTGCTGTGGCGACGATTGGTGATTTTGGTTGGAGTTTTATATTTAAACTCGTGACGCAGCGGGTGGTTGGTTGTTTACACAATAAACGAAGGCACGTTTCGCTGCAGTATGGCGATAGGAACTTTAAAATCGATTTTAAATACGTCCTAGGCTATATTATCTGTTGATATTTCGTAGATGATGCACGTGTGTATACCCGAATCTATCCCACATATTATCTAGCCTTCAAAATTTTGTTTCAGAACTTCAATGGGAAAGATAGAGGGGGAGGGGGGAGTATGCGCTGGTATGAAGATAAGGAGCAGTCTCATAAATATATGAGACTCGAGCACTGCTCTCCATCCCTTACCCCCCTCCCTGCATCTTTCAAGAATGTAGCCTTTGAAGCAGGAAAGAAAAAAAAAGCGCATGTCCTGCCTTCATCTCACTCATTTTGTATTCGTTGTAGCACTAGCTTTCGATCATAAGTCACTGAGCAGTGTCCCCTCATAGGAGACAAATTAGCGCATTTCTCATATGTTTCATGAATCACTAGATGTCATTATGAATCGACACCAATTGCCCATCAGTATGTTATTCTGCAACGAAAAACAGTGCCTTATGGCAACCTCCGCTGCCCCATTTACCCGCTGAAAATAGGCTCCTCAATCATTTATTTATTTAATAGTACCCTGAAGGCCCGAAGGAATTACAGAGAGATGTGCATTTGATAATGCGTAAGAGATTAGCAGTTACATCGACGTAAAAACAATACAAATAATAAGTTATTATGGGTAGATATAATAGCGACGCAGTGAAAATAAAAAGAAATAAAATTGCTAATAGCGCAGGGTTAGCTATGTGAACTTATTGCGTCTGGTTTATAGTAAACCCTCCAGTTGTCAGTTCAGCACCTTGTCCAGTGACTTTGTTCTTAGAAATGAATATTCCGGTCCTTTCTGGGGACTTGTACGATCGCTGTGAAGCGGCGTCCGCGTCCCCACCTTTCAATACGGCATTCGTGCAATCGGCTTGACTGTCAGCAATTGGGGTTTTCGGAAAGCAGAAAATTGCCACCTCGTTTTGCATGGTCTGTACCAGACCATGCAAGAAGCTTCGACCATACCTTTGAACACACTGACCGGCTCTCATAGGCGCGCCTATGCCCGTTCCTTTTTGCCTTGTTTCCGTATCCAGCGTGGTACTGATGCGACTCTTTACCATTATCCACGAGATAGAGTAGTCACTAACAGTTACAACTGGTTCTTAGCCGGCTCAGAAAAATATCTTGCAAGAAACAAACGCAGTCACAACCCGTGTACTTAGATTGAGATGCACGTTGAAGAACCCTGGGTGGTCGAAATATCTGGAGCCCTCCAATACGGCGTCTCTGACAACCACATCTTGGCTTTGCGACGTAAAATACCAACCTCTAATATCCGCAATCACTTTGCGAAAGCATGACATCGACTAAAACCGAACTTAGCATTTCTATAATTCGAAACACTAGTATAATAATTATTGGCGTTTAACGTCCGAGAACCATGATAATGATTATGAGGGGGGCGCAGTAGTCGACGGCTACGGAAATATTGGCTACCTGGGGTTCATTACGTCCGCCAAAATATAAGCCCACATGGCTCAAGCGTTTCGTCATCCATCGAAAATGCGGCCAGTATTCGATGCCGTGATCTTTGGGTCAGCAGTCAAGCACCACAACCACTAGACTATCGTGGCAGGTGTTTTCGAAACTTTAAAGAGGCATAACCATGCCACCTATAACCATGTTTCCAAAATTTTTCAAGGGTGGTGAGCTCGATTCTGCAAAAGATGGCCGCCTCATATTATCTTCTTTTTTCGCGTCGTCAATGAGTGGTAAATCGACTGCAAGACCATTGGCAGTTTCATGAACGTGTTTAGAAAAGCGCCATAACGTTATGTCAAGCTTTCTTCGTTCCCAAGTAGCGTGATTAGGCCTTCGAACGGCAAAGCGTAAGAAAGGTCTTCATTTATAATTGGGTCTGCCAAAAATGCACGTACGCGCAGGCCCATTGAAAACAAACGGCGCGTGCGCATAGCTCATTTCAAAGGTAACAGGAATGAAAACCTAATGTTCCTCGAAGGTCCGTAGACCCATTCTTATATTTAAAGAAAACATTCTCAATATTGCAAAAATCGCGTGTAATGTTGAATTTCTCTTTACGATAGACATTGCGATGTACGGGAAATAACTTCTTTTTTGTATGTTGAAAGCTATCATACATATATTTTGAAGGTTGCCTGGCACTTGTGAACCCTTTACATGTGTTATTCTATACATAAGCTATTTTATGGCGCTCCTCCGACATTTATTTGATGAGCCGGGCCAAATCGAATATTACAAATTTTTAGTCCGAGTACGTCTAGTTGAGAAAAAAGGCGAGTCTGTGAGTCCGAGTGAGTCCGCTTCAGGAGAATGTTGGTGAGTCTGAGTCCGAGTGAGTGCGGCTGACAAATATTTTGGTGAGTGAGTCCGGCTGAGTTATATTTTCGTTATATGTTCGTGTGTCTGAGTCTGAGTGAGTCGGGTTGAGTAGTATTTTCGTGAGTCTGAGTCCGATTGAGATATATTTTGGTGAGTCTGAGTCCGAGTGAGTCCGCTTGAGGAAAATTTTGGTGAGTCTGAGTCCGAGTGAGTCAGATTGACTAAAATATTCATGAGTCTTAGTCCGAGTGAGTCAGGTTGACGAAAATATTCATGAGTCTGAGTCCGAGTGAGTCCGTTTGAGGAAAAGTTTAGGTGAGTCTGAGTCCGAGTGAGTCAGGTTGACGAAAATACCGGTGAGTCTGAGTCCGAGTGAGTTTGGTTGGAGAGAAATTTCGTGAGTCTGAGTCCGAGTGAGTCTGCTTCAGCAAAATTTTGGTGAGTCTGAGTCCGAGTGAGTCCTAAGCGAAAAATATATTTATTGAGTGAGTCTGAGTGAGCTCCATTTATTTTGCCGACCTATGCCCACATGGGTCGAGATACAGAAGGCATCACTCCATGTTTCCCATTCATGGCTCACAAATGTGACTGATTGTAAAGAAAAGCGACCCTGTTGTTCAGGACATCAAAGGTATCAAGTAGTAAAGGTGGACACCATACATTATGAGACTGGCAGGCGTGCGCCAAACTGCATTCTAGCGCCCACTGCAAAGAGGGCGCCTAGCGTCAAGACATCATTGCGCTAGCAAGTACCTTTATGCTCATGTGTTTTCGTGTCTTTTTAAACTTCAGTGGTAAGTGTTTGTCCTTAATTAAAAGCTTAGGAGGCTTGGAAACTGCTTGAAGTAATACAAGAAGTAAGGCCGTACTGTAACATTCATGAAAACACAGTGTATGGTTACAATGGCAAAATATTCGGTGCAGCAATCTACCAAACACACAGAAAGCACTGACTAGATGGCAAGCAGCAGCTGAAGACATGGCATGAATTAATGCATATTTAGGAGCATTTGGCATTCCTATCAGTAAATGAGTGCTGCGGTTTCCATCGTGCAGCGAGAAACTATTGAGAGAGAGTACAGTATTCCAGGTGGTACACATAATACGAGTTATGTGAGAACCAAAGATGCTAGGGCCTTGTACTTAAAAAGCTTTTTGAAGCAAACAAATGCAGCAGTGTTCCAATTACCTCATTTTTTGTTGCAATTTGTTCACTCCTTTTTCTTGATTTCCCGTAGCGCACGCACTCTGCGTTGACATGGAGGTTGACAGCATGCCGTAATCCCATTAGCTCAGCACGGTACATTTTAAACAAGAGAGACGCTGATCAGTCCAAACAAACGTGTCACATTTCGGCTTCCAGCATGGAAGTCCTGCTCACAATGAATGCGTCACCAGAAGTGGCATGTTTAAATGGGCTTGAGTAATCGCTTCAAAGACTAAGCACAGATCAGTTTCAGATTTTCTTTATGAGTAACTGTGTTACAAGTGGTCTGTATGATAAGTGATTCCAGATATAGCCGAGATGCTGTCATTTTTTTCTGTTGCAATGATTCTTGCGTTGTCCCAATCAGTCTTGTTCTTCATGATGTCGTGTTCTGCTAAAATGTTGTTGCTGACACTCTCAATCTTTACATCACGGAAATGCCGCAGCAGACACTTCTTGTAGTTTCCCGACTCCCAAATATAAACACCCTTTTGCAGTCTGCGCAAGGTATCTGGTAAACAAACCAGGGAAGTGCTCCCTGGGCAGCTGATCCTTCGCTCTCACAGGTTGATGGCACATCTTTTTGGGTGGAATGTGTGCCACATGCACATCGTACTCACATAGGACACGTGCCAAACATTCGCTTGTTCTAATATACGGTACAGGGACTCGCTTCATAGAGGCGAGAAGCAGGCATGTCAAGGTTCCCCCATCATAACAGTTAACATTCCATTGCGCTGATAAAGTAGAGAGAACCAAGTTGGGCTAGTTGGTTGACATTCATTTGATAATGTTTTAACTGTGCTAAGACAAGGATAACGCACGTGTTGTATATTTCTTTCTCTGATGTCCTTGTCTTAGTGCAGTTAAACCTCTACAGCTGATAAAGTGCTTAGGGTATCCGCAGTTAGCGAAGTCGTCCCATATCTTTGCCGTGTTCACATCCTGTGTCTTTGAGCAATTTTTTGGCACACTGCAGTAGCATGCTGTCAACAGTCCTTTCGTGGGAGGCGCAGTGCACAGAGGTAAAATTCAACTATCGTGATGGGGACACCTTGACGCACCTCCTTCCTGCCATCCGCCCCTGTTTCTACAAAGCAAGCCCCTGTATCGTCTATTCCTGAAACAAGCTAATGTTTGACACGTGTCCTATGTGAGTATGACATACACGTGGCACACAGTCTACCCAGAAAAGGTGTGCCATCAAGTTATGAGAGTGAAGGACTGCCTGCCGAAAGAGGGTTTCCCCAGTGTAGTTTACAAGATACCTTGCACAGAGTGCAAGGGTGTTTACACCGGTCAGTCAGGAAACTACAAGAAACGTCTGCAACAGCTTGCCCATGGCATAAAAAATAAGACCATCAGCAACAACACTTTAGCTGTACATGCCGTCATGAATGACTGCAATATTGATTCAGACAACGCAAGGATCATTGCAACCTAGAAAATGAAAGTGTCTTAGCAACATCTGGAATTGCTTATCAAACAGACCACTTGCAACACAGTTAATGATAACGATGAAGTCTAAACCTAATCTAGACAGTAATTACTCCAAGCCCATTTAAATGAAACACTTCTCCTGATGTATTGATTGTGAGCAAGTCTTCCATGCTGATAAATGTTTGTCATAAATGTCATAAATGTTTGTTTGGACTGGTCGGGGTCGCTTTTTTTGTTTCGTACATGTTGGCGCATTTCTTCTTTGGGTTGTGAATAGAAGTGACACGTTGTCACAACTGATCAA
>JALIZH010004502.1:0-13510 GCA_030522465.1 Rhipicephalus appendiculatus | reverse complement strand
TGAACCAATTCCCTCAGGCACCTTAATAGACAGATGGTTTGCCAAAAAAAGAAGCTTGTATATTAGTCACTATTGAACGTAGTACTGAAATATTTCAAAGCATTCTTCTGAAAACCCTCAGCGTCCCTAATGCCTAAGACGACCCGAAGGCACTTGTCTTTCCAGTTGATGTATTCATCCTCCTCCCTATCCTCCCAAATTTTTCCTTGCTTAACTTGCCCTTCCACTGCCAGCAGTTTCGGATGCATTGCAAGCTGCCTCCGTGACGGGCCCACCCTTTGAGCAAGAGACGATGTCATGTAATTACGTCATCATCTGACGTCACAATGACGGCACAAATTTCGGCGCAATGTGTCGACATATTGGGACGATATCACGTGATGACGATTTTTTACGCCAATCGCGTTGACGCCGATGGTGAATTTTTGCGTTTGATGAGACGTCTAGGGCTTTCTCCCTAAAATGTATACACATCGCATGAAATGGTGTTCCTGCAGGGGGGACCTTAATTATTAGTACACAATTCTGTGTCCACCGGTACACAACTTTCGACTACTCGGTAAAGATTTCTTTATTAATCCTGAAATCTAATTGCGAATTTCACTTAGTTAGGTTACCTTAGTTCAAATCAGTTATTTTACCTTCAAAATATCACGCGTGTATCTTTGACTACCAAAATGTCAATAACACCTTGTGAAAATCCAATAAATGTTCAATCGGTGGCTCCCGGAAATAAATGTTTCACATATCGCTTAACAATAGGAGCAGTGGTCGAGCATTCCAAAGACTTGGGATATGATCACGGTGACTAACCGATCTCAGTTATTCAGAGGGACGTTTATTGATTTCTGATATTTAGGGCCCCTGATGTTAAACACGTTCTTGTCCGTCTTTCTTTAAGTGAAGGTTTATACTGCGAGCAACACGTTTTGAAAGGTTGGAAGTAATTATCAAATAAAATTAATAGATGTTTTCTAAGCAGTCTTGATTTCTAAGCACCCACCCAACGTGCAAACTGATGCTTTCGGCCAATTTATATGTACTAAAACAATTATCTTTGTTCTCTCATTTCTGCGTCTGCGTGGGGGTTCAAACCTGTAACCGCAAAAGGACGCCAACTTTACGCAACAGGCATTTATTTTTCAGATTTAGGAAAAGACGAATACGAGAAAAAGGTCACGTGCGTTCCGAACGAACACTTTTTATCTCGACGCAAACTAAGAAAAAATTGGGGGACGCTTGAGCTTCGCATACAAGAGCAGATTGCGATAGCGTAATCATGCTTCGTGCGCTTCGCTTTCTGAATTGCTAGCCTGCTTCGGTTCTCAGTGCGTGCGACAACCGTGTCGTAAGGAATCGATTGACTGTGCGCGAGACATTGGCCTTTCCAAAGTATCATTGAATGTTTACTGCAAGCGCAGCTGTTAAGTGCCCACTACGCC
Organism: Rhipicephalus appendiculatus; assembly: GCA_030522465.1. Taxonomy (NCBI): domain Eukaryota; kingdom Metazoa; phylum Arthropoda; class Arachnida; order Ixodida; family Ixodidae; genus Rhipicephalus; species Rhipicephalus appendiculatus. The sequence goes on along the minus strand of JALIZH010004502.1, from coordinate 12,068 downwards.
ATAATTACTACTTAGCGTTTCAGGGCTAGCAGAGATTACTACTTGCGTACGTGGCGAGTTATAAAATGTAACTACGTCTGTCGGATGCCGTATAGCATGCTGTAAATGTGACAGTGTTATGAAAAGTATAGTTGAATTACAATTTTCCTAATTGTGTAGGAATAACAATTTTATGCTAAGTCATGGCACACGTGTATACCAGTACTGAGGTATCAATATACGGGTCCAAAACATCAAAAGTAATTCTGACACGAATAAATTGTTCCAGTAGTAGTCTATTTTATATATTAGCAGCTTTGTCCCTGCAGAATTTATTTTTTTTAACCTTTATCGGCTACTATATTATTGCTTTCACGTTATCTATACGAGTCTTATTTATTTTTTTTTTGCTATTTACTTCTGTCCTAAATTGTGCGACTTCGCAACAGATCGCTAAATCGTCTTCTACTCCAAAGTAGGTTTATATATATCCCGTATGTTGCTGTTACAGTGTGTACCGCGTAAAAGCCATGTTATTCTTTGCGTGTCTATTGTGTTTGTGTGTTCGTATACATTATTATCTGAGGATGTCGCTGTAGTGTTTATTTACCAGGGTAATCACACGAAGACACAATATCTAATGGCATCACATTTTCTTATTTCAGCTTGTGAGAGCTGTAAAGTTAATAAATTTTTATTATTACTTCCTTGTAGGCACCAGTCCTACGTAGTAAGTGTCCTGGTAGTGAAGTTACTAACTTCGTAGTTACTAGAGTCCGTAACTACGTAAGTAGTACATATTTTAACAAAAAAGTTCTATCTCAATGTTAGTAACTGTTGATTCTATCGCAAGCGCTGGTGGACCACTAGAAGGTGAAGAAGAAGCGTCAGCACGCACGAGGAGAGAAATGGGGACGGTAGACTGGTAGCAGGGTCTTACTGGCCTCGGTTAGTGTAAATAAAAGCCCTTTTTAAGTATCTCAACGGGATCGAGTTCTTCTACGGCTGCTGCACGCCACATCCCACACATTTTGGTGCCGAAATCCGCAAAGACCTACCGACGGCTACGAGTTGCCCGGGTGAAATAACGAGCTCTAGGCGACGCGGACATCACGACGATCCCGGAACAGCCGGATCATCAATGAAGCAAGAGTCCTACTTCGAAATGAACCCGCAACGCATGAGCAGCGCAATTCCATCTACAAGCGGCTTAGCACAAACAACGACGAGCTGAGCAAGATCAATCATGAATTAGAGAATCTCTTCCCGAACCCTGACTTCCAAGCCGAGTACGACACAGTCTTGAAATATGAATACAACGCGACGCGAATACTTTCCGAGCTCTAAAGCAGGCGGAACCGCATTGCAGGCGAACAAGCAGAAGAGGGATCGGTGTCGGCTACCCATGCGATCGCTACACTATCAGAGCTACACTACTGAAAATGACGATCCCACCCTTTTCTGGACATCTGTACAAATGGACGGTGTTCTGCGAGCAAGTTGTCCACATTATCCATAACAACGCCACCCTGACTATGACGGTAAATTCCACTATTTGCGGCAGTTTTTAAAGGGGAGACGCTGCTTCAGCGGTGGCCGGTCCTCCAACGACTGAAGCATGTTATAAGGACGCTGTAGACATGCTACAGAAGCGCTTCGGGGACTAAATTTGCCCAGAGCAGGAATACTTCGCAAGATTCCGTCATCTGACTCCTGTTAGAGCATCTGGTGACACAAGAGCCCTCCGACAACTCTATGACCACGTGCTCGTGAACATCTGAGGGCTGGAGTCACTGGGCGTACAGCGGTCTTCATTTTCGTCGACGCTCTGCGATGTCATACTCAGGGCATTACCCCGAGACGTCGTAGATATGTATCACCGACCCGGTACTGCACAAATTTGGAGTAATACTACAGGAAATGCTGCTGATTCTTCAGGCTTAGACTGTAAGTTGAATAGCCTTTCGGTCGAAATAGTGAGTCTGGAGAAGAGTGACTACAAGGATAGCAGCAGAGGTGAAAGCGGCAGTCAGCAATCGTCCAACCAGCCAGCCCGAAGTCGCAATTCGTACCGGCCTACTTTCGTTAACTTTGTATAAAAACTGCGTTTCGCATGTATTAATGATGCATGATATTGAATCTCTTTGTCTATGCTCTGAGTGGGTGCATTCGGGTGCTGGGGCCCCGTCAGGCAGAGCGCATCTGCCTTTTGCCCTTGTATCCGAGACATACGCTTGTCTGAAATAAAGAGCTGATTGATTGATTGATTGATCTGTTCTCCTGACGAACACCTCTTGTAATCTTCAATATATCAGAGGGATTTGTGTGTTCCGCACATCCAGGCAGCACTCAACAGAAGCGTGTCCTACCGATATTTCCCTGACACAGAAGACGAATGTGTTGTAAAGGATAAACGGTACTTCCAGTGCACAACGAAATGTCGCAGGGCGCGCGACTGCAAGTCACAGATGACTTGCTCGAAGTGTAAAGGTCGACATAGGTCAAGTACGTTTGATCTGCAGAAGATTACTAAGAACTGGCACAAATGCATCATAAAATACAGTGCAAGCATGCAGAACGAATAGGCAACTAAGAAAAACATTGCAAGGAAATTCGAACCACGTAAGTCAACAGCGGTTGATGGTCGAGGAGAGTCAAGCTCCCTTTTTTATACCACACCGAGTGCAAGCCCCGAAAACCATGATGTGACTGTGCTTATTCAGACGCCGTCTACCGCCTCAGAAGAAAATACCCACATGAAGACTGCATTGTACGATAACTGCAAGCGGCTCATCCAGCAGAAGGACGCTGTACGACGTCAAGTTGAATTTATATATATTATCTGGGGTTTAACGTCCCAAAACCACGATATGATTATGAGAGACGCCGTAGTGGAGGGCTCCGGAAATTTCGACCATCTGGTGTTCTTTAACGTGCACTGACATCGCACAGTACACGGGCCTCTACCATTTCGCCTCCATCGAAATGCGACCGCCGCGACCGGGATCGAACCCGCGACCTTCGGGTCAGCAGCCGAGCACCGTAGCCACTGTTCCACCGAGGCGGACGACGTCAAGTTGAAGGTGAGAGCAACATGAAGCAGGCAGCATCGCTAGAAGCCAAGATGGCCGAGTTGCAATCGAAATTCCGCGAAGAGAATTTGGACCATGAACGGAAACGTAGCGATAATACGACCAAGCTAAACAAACTTCAACGCCTGCTTTCCGAGGAGCGACGACAATGTGAGAAATTGGAATATCAACTTGAATAATTCATGCGGAAAGCTGCTCAGACAGACTTGTTGAAGAATTACGAGTCAAAAGTGCAGAAATTGACTAAGGAATTGTACGAGGTGCGGAAGCAACTGCTTGCATCGAAAGAGAAGGTTCGACCACCTTCAAGCCTCATAGCCAAGATACAAGAAAAAAAAAAACATTACACCATCTCCCACTAAAGGGAACCATGCGGGCATGCGAAGCAGCATTGGGGGGTGCACACCAAGTTTCCGTTTACGTTCACTCGGCCGTCGAAGCCAAGCGTCGGCGTCGAGCTACCGCTTCCGCTACAGAGAGACAACGCGAGTCTGCGGCGAGGGTAGCGAGGCTTTCGAGACAACTGCAGCGACCGGGAACCGACGGAGCCCCCCGCACGATTCAAGCGAGACTTCCTCGACCGAGCGCACGCGCTTATATGAAATGGGGGAGGAGTGGGTTTACAGGCAGCAGTGCGAGTTCGCACTTTTTGCTCGTCAAGCCTCTCTGGCGGCCGAACTGTTGGCGATGCGCTGCCTTGACGTTGTCGCGGAGCGGGCACGGGACGGCGGACTGCAGCAACGTAGGTCATGGCCTCAGGATGAGGCTGCGATGGTTCGGGAATTCCTAACGCTTGCTGAACTTCTTCACGAACAATTTCGTTGATCGAGTCCACTTGAGACTGTGGCGAGGGTAAGAGCTTGAGCAGTTCCTCCCGCAGGATCACTCGAATCGTTTCACGTACGTCGTCGGAGCAGAGTGGTTGAACGTCTGCGTACGCTGGCGTCGAGCGCCGATTGAATTGTCGGGTGCGCATCTCCAGCGTCTTTTGAATAGTCATCGCTTCGGAGATGAATTCCTGGACAGTACTCGATGGGTTCCACATCAGACCAGCGAACAGCTCCAGCTTTACTCCTCGCATGAGGAAGCGAACTTTCTTGTCTTCGGGCATTTCGGGGTCGGCGTGGCAAAAGAGTCTGCTCATCTCTTCTGTGAAGAGCACCACGTTTTCGTGTGGGAGCTGCGAACGGGTTTCAAGCAGCGCTTCGGCCCTCTCCTTGCGGATGACGTTCGTGAATGTAGCGAGGAACCTGGTGCGAAATGTGTCCCACGTTGTGAGGGTTCGCTCTTGGTTCTCGAACCAGGTGCGAGGGGCGTCCTGCAAGGCGAAGTACACATGTCGAAGCTTCTCTTCGCTGGTCCATGCATTGAAAACGGCGACTTGGTCGTACGCTTAGAGCCAGCTTTCCGGGTCTTCAAGTGCTGAACCGCGGAAGGTCGGCGGCTCCTTGGGTTGCCGGAGCAGGATAGGCGCAGAAGGCACAGGGGCTGTCATCGTCGCTGCGGTCGAGGTCGGGCTCTTGGTCCGCCGGGTCTTTTCAGGTAATATGCCCGCACTGTGGCCGTAGACCTTGTTGTTTTCGGCTCGCTCGCTGCTCAGGGTTGCCGTTCATGTCTGCCTCGGGACTTGGGCTGGGTTCGCGGCTTCACGGGGGCGTCCGGCACATGAAAGAAGAAGCACCTTCACCAGATGTTACGTGGTCGTGACGTCGACGAAGGCAGCAGGTGACATGTCCAAGATGAAACTCTTTATTTGGCCGAACTTGTGGCCGAGAAACGGAAAGTTAATTTACAGCACTACACACGGCATGCACTGATAGCGGCGAACAGAGCGTCAGCCGTCGATCAACTGACAAGCCGTGAAGCGCGTCGGTATTGATACGTGTCTCATGAGGTATTCCAGCCTTATCTTTGGTTGTCGCGCAAGATCTAGAATAAGCTCGAGTGTTCGCATCTTGCGAGCAATCTTAACAAATTATCTACAATAATCGCGAAGCTTCTCGAACAATGAGGCGCGGTTTGTGCTGAGCATGGCTGACAGCTTTTTTTGGGTGAGAACTGAATAAAACAAGAATGAAAATAAGAAAGGCGCGTGGCAATATGAAATATCACAAGACCTGCCTTTACACAAGTGAAAACATTATCCCTAAAGCTGCCATGCAGTATTAGGGGTATCTTGAATGCGAATCCCAGTTCAATGTTAACGCCAAGCTGTTGTAACAAAATAAAAACAATCATGCTTAATATCTTGCTTATTTTGTTGATAGCCGGAGAAGCATAAACACCATTTTTACATTATACGTGTCAAACATAAAAAAAGAAAAGCGATCACAACTATGAAGTGCGTGCATAAGTTATCTTCCGCCATGTAGATGGTCTTGTATCTGTCGCTAACGGCACGTTCGAGGTGTGTGAACGTAACATATTGAACCTATTGTTATTAAGTTGCCGTATTTGACTTATGTAAAAGCATCCAAATGCTAGCATGTGTTTTTGCAGCTCGTTCCTCTCTGTTACCACTGTTTCCTCCCACATAGGCCTTGCCTTGATGCAACAGCAGGAAAATACAACTAATATCAGACCATGATTACGCGCGGGTGTGTGTGTGTGTGTGTGTGTGTGCGTGTGCGTGTGCGTGTGTGTGTGTGTGTGTGTGTGTGTGTGTGTGTGTGTGTGTGTGTGTGTGTGTGTGTGTGTGTGTGTGTGTGTGTGTGTGTGCCGCTTCTCAATATCACCGCGAGAATTCTCTGCACCCGTTGTATTGGTTCCAAAGCAGAGAGAAAACAACTGTACACAAGTAGACATGTTAGCCTGAGCACATCCCCTGACAGGCGTGTGTGTGTGTGTTTTCTGTCCACTGGTTATTCTACAACATTTAATGTTTCTTGGTCCTAATAAGCATAGATGAGGCAGCCCGAAAAGTGGCATCTCAATTTAAAACAAGAAATTACCATTCCGGATTTACGACGAAGTCAGTCGGTAGCGCATAGGTCACTTGCACTATCAGTGTGGTGTGCAGAAGCATCCTTTTCTTCACGTGGGCGAGGCCCGTCGCTGCTGAAGTCGAAGCGCTGCCTCTTACGTAGCGTGACTGTTGATTCAGCATCGCGATGCCCTGGACTCGATGTTTCTACGCGCACTAAATTTGGCGTACTCTCAGTGGTCGGGTGTGTGTTTGTGTGTGTGACGCTTCTGAATATCACCGCGAGGATTCTCTACACCCATTGTATTGGTTCCGAAGCAGAGAGAAACTAACTCTACATAAATAGACATGTTAGCCTAAACACAACCGCTGGCGCAGATACGGAAATACAATGGCTGTTTGGAGCAACATGTGCCTTATACTAGGCTTAGCACTGCGGTGCTGCTGAAGCAGTGAAAAGAGCTGAATTTATGCAGCGGCCATGATATAGCACTGTATTAGTACACAATTATACGTACAGATCACTGATTGCCTGCCGCCAGACACCAGCAGCATTAGCCAGAGAGCAAATTTTGGAGCCTCTCGTCCTGGTTCTCGACGACTTTAGCTAAGTCAATTCTCAACACTTTTCGAAAGCTCTGCTCCTCTGTGCTACAATCGAATGCCCTATCCCTACGGCAGCGGCATCCCGATCTGGTCCATCGGCTCTTCGCAATGAACACGCTGCCGGATGTCATAGCGCTTCAAGAAAGCAATGTAAGATAAGACGAACTGAGACTTCCAGGTTTCTTAGGAGTTCACAGTAACGCACAATGCGCAATGCCAGCACGTGGGTTTTCCAGTGCACGGACGCCGCGAATTCGCGAAGTCCTTCAAAAGTTTCCTTATATGCGTGAGCTATCTACATTTCGCAGTTATTTAAACAGGCGACATCTGTGATGAGGACTTTGAGTGTACAGCTCATAAGTCTCAGAGACACAACTATGACTGTGGCAAGCATATACAGGGTTTTTGAAGAAATGCGTCCAATATTTTTTTAAATGAGGAAAATGGTATTTGCTTGCTGTCTTCACAATTGCTTTTTCTGTAGCGGCAGGCATGATAAGATGGTTGAAGGCATGATTTGGGATAGTAATTAAGAAAGTCAAATTAATTAAGTTTTTTATTAGTGGAGTTAGGCGGTTAAGTCAAATCGGAGAATTGAAGTCCTTCATGCGAAGAACCCATTTCCGCTTTCAGGTTTCGAAAAAAAAAAACGGTCTCTAGGGATAATTGCGAAGTAATTAAATTCTCTCATATTCAGCGGCGAAACGGAAACCGAAACGCGGAAGAGCGCAACTGCCATCTTTGTCTGAGACGTCCAGAAAGAGCGAACATCGTTATATCAACCATCAACCGACTTCGTTGTGTAGGTGTGTGGGCTGCACATGCAGTAGTAGCACGCATGACGCGCATACGTTAACGAACGGGGAAGAACTGCAGCTCTGTAACCGTTGTCTTTAAAGGTGACGTCATTCTAGCCGTCTGCTTGTTGCGCTCATCTGTGCTTGGGTTTCGGTTTCGCCGTTGAATTTGCCTGAATTTCATCACGCCCCAATAATTAATATAGGCCGCCTTGTCTAAATCTTAAAGCTGCCATGGGTTTCTCGCATGAAGAATTTCAATTCCCCAATTTGACATAAGCGCATAACTTCACTAATTGAAATGAAGTTAATTTAATTTTCTTAATTACTGTCCCAAATCACGTCTTTAACCATCTTGAGATGCAAGTTGCTACAGAAGAAGCAATTTTGAAAACAGCGAGCAAATATCGCATTTTGCTGATTCTTTGAGGATATTGGGCACATTTCTTGAAACACCCTGTATATTTTCGTCCTACATGATCGTCAGGAACCGCATTTCTGGAGTGTTCAGTCTCTTGGTGCCACGCATAATTTCTTCCGTGCGGGACTTTAATGCTCACCATCCCCACTGGTGTTCTCGTCCACAAGGCTGTAGTACGGTGGAGATCAATGAACTCATTATTTAGCCTGATCTGTAGCCGCTGAATGACGGTTCACACACATTTCTTGACAGAGGAAAAGAACATTCTACCATCGACCTCGCGATATCAACCAGAGATGTGTGCCTTGCCTGGACATCAAGCTTCACTGACCCATAAGGCTTGGATCACCGAGCAGTTTGGTTGGCTCCAGAACATATTCCTAGCCGCTGGACTGCCGCCTACAGAGTGACAAGCTTGACGAAGTTTTATCATTTCTTTCCGAGGCGCCATCACACATCAAGTTCTTCTAACTAGTGAGCTATTGTCTACAACAAACCAGGGTGCGACGAGTGAGGAGCATAAATAAGCTAAACCGTGACGTTAAGCTCCTTAGGCTATGCGCCTGTCGATGCCGCGCCTACAGGAGAGCGCGGCACTGAAAGATCAGATTGGACGGTGTATAACCGCTTAGGTGCAGCCATACGGCGACACGCAAAACAACTACGTCGAGAGAGCTGGGCTGCACTTTGTATATAGTTCGCTACATACGGCAAAAGGTTTTCGAAGTGTATGGCGAATACTGAAGCTCTTGGCATTTTTGAGATCTGCAGAAATCCAGTTGCAGCTTTATGCATAACAACCGGGCGGCCTCCGAAAATTCTCGTAAAAGAATTTTCCGACCGTTCTGAATCTATTACGCCAAGAGGCAACGCCAACCGTGACCTTGATTCTTTGATTAATCACAATACCATAACGTTCTGCCAGCCCACCAGACAGACGTTACAGACGTTACTATCAAGGAGCTGTGCCACACGCTCAACAGATCAGATCACCGCCCAGTCCAAAGTGGAGGCGCTCTTAGGTATCAAGCCTTACGAAGCATTCATGAATATTGGACGGATACAACAATGTCTGACGAACGTCTCTGATATATTTTTAATGGAAATTATCTATGATGAAACCAATCTTAAAGCCCCGACGCCCATGTAAAACACAACACGTAATGCCAGCCAATATCACTAACTTCTATGGTACGAAGCTGATGGAGTGAATGCCACTATTTTTTCTACATGGCAGACTACAGGAGCCAGTGAATCCCGCACTGTTAAGTACGGTGTTCCCCAAGAGAGTGTTTTGCTGTCGTTTGTCTTCAGCGTACTTGCTGGGCTACCAAGTCGATTGCCTCAAGAATAGGAGTTCGAATTAGGCGTAGAAATCTATGCTGACGACATCGCACTGTGGATCAGTGGTTCCCCACAGCAGTGTCCGCGTCTTCGCGGTATTTCGCAGATAGCTCTGAATACGACTTCAGAGTACTTAGAGGAACTTGGTCGACAGGTTTCACATGCTAAGTCAGCCGCCATCACTTACCATCCCAACAATATGCTTGACAAAGCATGAGCCGGCTGTACGGTACATTGGTGACACACCAATAGAGTGGGTACAGCAATATCATTACCTGGACATAATTATAGATGATCGCCCGTCTTTGCGCCCGGCGGTTACCTTCGCGAGGAGCTAATCACAGTCGCTCCTCAAGTGTACGGCCGCCTTGAATGCTAGGGTCGTTAGCTGTCACCCTACAACAGCACTACCTGAGTAAATGTCAGCTGTACCAGTGGAGTGACATACCCATAGGGCCAATGGGGACGATTTTTCCGTTTCCGGCGATGGTGGCGGTGCCTGGGAGTGGCGGTACTTGACTGGATTGCTAAAATCAACAAGAGGCGAGCCAATCCAAAATGAAAAATCCAATATGGCCGCGCCCGTTCGCGGTCGCTTGCTCGCTGGCGGTGCCGCCGGCCCTGCGGCCGCGGCGTCGTTTGAAGCGTTTTGCGTACTAATTGTTGCTGCACCGTCTCCCTGCGTTATTGTAGACGTACGTACATGATGTGTGTATGTTTTTCTGCTTGGTTGTTGCCGCTGTGGTAGCGTTACGAATGGTAGCGAGCGGCGCCGTCCTGGCTGCTTAGCAGCCGCTTTCGGCGCTCGCTCGTGAAGCAAAAAGCGCAAAAAATTTTCTTCACGTGACTTTTTATTGAAGGAAACGTCAATAGCTGCATGCTTAGGCAATAGTAGAGTCATAATATCAGTAATAACAACTCCAAAGAAATGAACACTTCGGAATACTGCTGTGGTAAAATCTTAATACAGAAATGCGTACATCGAGCACGCGTACAATACAAATAGGATACAAAAAACACATAATCCAATCAAATAATTAGGGTAAGCATACAAAAGAATGCCACATCAGTGTAAACATGTGTACACTCATACAATTTGTACAAATTGAGAGTAAGAGCATGAAGCGGAACATTTCCCATGCATAGAAATACATCTCAATAAAACATGTTGAAATGGTTGGTTCGTACTGTGCAAAAGGTAATGACGCAACGCAAGCCGAAGAAAAGAAGTACGGGAATTATGTACCTCTTCATGTACTTTGCCCTGAGTTGCGTCATTACCTTATGCGCAGCATTGAAATTCATAACTGTGTACACAGAGGGTGCCAGCCGAGAGTCCCAGCCTTTGGCTCTTGTAGAAGAACCCATGGTGCATAAGTAGATTAATGGAATTGCATGATGCAGTGCCACGGCGTATTATATTATAAAAGCACTGAGACAGATCAACCATTTGGCTCAGCTATCCCTGGCCATGCTTTCCTCCAGTTGAATGTGTAGCAGGCAGGCTTATGTGATTTGAACACAATGTGTGTGATGCCTTAATTTTTTATTGATAAAGAAACAAAAAAATGCTACAAAGGGTGGTGAAGACTCAGTTGCAGAGGTGACCTTTGAAAATTTGAGGAAACATTTTGACTGTATTTAAGTTTTGAGTGGTGCAGTAACGGTAACCCAAAATATGCGCGAATATCCATAGCTTATGAGAAAAGTGATCAGGATAAAGCACAGAACTGAAGTGCAGCTTCACTGTTATTTGTCTACCAGGTATCATGTTGCACCGACAACAATGTGGGGAGATTTTGTGAGCAGTACTTAAATCGCAGTTGGGGGAACGCTGCATAGTTTAATCATAATGTGACAACCACTAGAACTGCGTCTCTCGTTATTTGTTGGCTCGGGAAGTGGAAAGCCACAGTTTGTAACATTCAGTTGAAAACTAGTAACACACAGTCACGGTAAACAAACAGTAGATTCCGTATTTTCAGAAAGTATGGAAGCCTGCTTCTATTGCGCACTAACATGCATATCGACCGATTCGCAGCCTCCGCACACACCCCTTGGAATCACTGCAGAGCCCAGCACTTGATCTAGTGTATTTTTTATGCCTGTGAATTTCAGACACCATTAGTTCTTCCCAGGAGCACAACATGGCACAATTATCATGACCAGAGGTTTGCAAATTTCAAATAACCTAAAACCTTTGTGTCCTGCTGAAAACTTCTTGGATTTTGTGGGCCCTTGAGTACATGCGTTTCAACCTTCATCGCTTGCCGTGCTGGTCTATTGGTTATGGTGCTCGACTGCTGACCTGAAGATTGCGGGTTTTGAATCCAAGTCACGGCGGCCGCATTTAGATGGAGGCAGAATGCTTGAGGCCCATGCGATAAGATTTAAGTGTGTGTTAAAGAAATTTAGCACCTCAAAATTTCCGGAGCCTTCCACTGCAGTGTCTCTCATAATCATATTGTGGTTTTGGGACGTAAAAACCCAACAATTATTATTATTATTATTATTATTATTATTATTAGTATTAGTATTGAACATTTTTTTTTTCATCAGTCAATTTAAATTGATCACACTGCTACTGTTCATAGACTACTTCAGTGTAAAGCCACTCATTATTAATTGAATTCTGAGATTTCTTGAGAGGGTGGATGTGTGATTGTGTGATTGCTTCCATGTCAAGTGGACAGAGAAGAAAGCAGAATGACTTGGGTTTTCCATAGCCTTTTCGAAAATGTCAGCATTTTTCAATACTAAAGAAATCCAGCACCTCTGGTCATTACAATACTCACAATAATAGGGCACTCAAAGGCTTCCAGAAAGTACAAAGTTCATCAGGCAAACTTATACAATGCAAAAGTAGTGGGTGCATTATGCATGTAACTATAGCTGATTTATCAATA
>JALIZH010004497.1:0-31638 GCA_030522465.1 Rhipicephalus appendiculatus | reverse complement strand
CTTAACGTAGGCGTTCACCCGATCGAAGTTTGTGCACGCCCACTTTTGCACAAACCTCGACCATCTCGCACCATCATGATCAAGGCACACGTGAGATTGCAGAGGCATACCACATGGCAAAGTGTGATAGCAATTGCACAAGTCAGCCGTCGGAGGCACTATCGGCATAGGCGTGCGCAGGGTTCCCCTTCAGGGGGGGGGGGGGGCGAAGGTTCATCGCAGCGCCCCCCCCCTCCCTCTTAGTCAATGTATGGGGCAGACTAGAGGTGTGCACGGGGTTCGGGTAGCCCGAAAGCCCGAGCCCGGGCTCGGGCAGCCCGACGTCTTTTAGCCTCGGGTCCGGGCCGGGTTCGGGCTTCCTTGTTTATTTATCGGGCCGGGCTCGGGCCTGGTGAAAAGCCTGAATCAAGCCAAAAATATAGATGATGTGCCGGAATTGTCCTTGTTCATTTGTGTGCTTTCTTTTGAGGGTACTTTCCTTTTGATGGAGTTAGCGAGTACGTGCGTACTGAATCACTAAGCGCGTGCTCCGAATCAGAACTTCTTGAGTTTTGGAGAGGGGAAGAAAACAACTATCCGAAACTTGCGAAACTTGCAAGAAAGATCTTGGCGATTCCAGCTACAAGCGCCAGCAGCGAGCGCAACTTCAGTGCTGCAGGATACATAATGCAGGAACGAAGCACTCGATTGAAGCCCGAATCCATGGAGAACCTTTTGTTTCTGCACAATAATTTGTGAATGGTTTTGCACTCAGGCAGCCTCGACTTTTATCAACAATTAAAAAAAAAGAAGCTACAGGGAAGCACGGCACGCTTTTTTCTTAATGAATACATTTTCATTTTTTCTGTTGCCATGTGCTTTATTGCGTCGTTGATCGTGTCGGGCCGGGCCGGGCCTTGGGTATGACACGCCGGGCCGGGCCTGGGCGGCCCGTCCTCTGTACATCATCGGGCCGGGCTGGCCCGCCTCCGGCAAGCATCGGGCCCGGGCCGGGCCGGGCCGCGAAATTGCGGCCCGTGCACATCTCTAGGGCAGACTGCGCCCCCCCTGCCTTAGGTGACTAGGGGGGGACGGCCGCCCCCCTCTGACCCCTCGTGCGCACGCCTATGACTATCGGAACAAGAGATTATTTTCATTGATCGATCATAAGCTTGTGTTTTGTTAACGTTTCCTGTATACATATCTGTTTAGGGGCGAAGCTCCTTACGCCGTGGGTCGTTCCATCCTCCGTACATTGTTGTGGTAGCCACCCCTGTGCGATGAAGATGACGCTGCCATCACGGCACATCACATGGAATGTACCCACTATGCGTCATAACCGATGACGCTGATGACGATGAAGAATAAGCGTGTCCCGTTACCCTACTGGTGGGTGAGTTTAACGTTGGCATCACTGAAAACAGTTGGCTCATACAACAGATGTCATCGCGATATGGTCTCGCATGCATATCGTTTGACCACATGCAATCAAGCACCATCCCGAGGAACCTGCATTGATCTTGTCTTTGCAAACTTTCCATACGACCCATCCAGGAACCGCTCTCCATTTCACCGACCATAAAGCCGTTATAATGAAGGGGCAACGGAAGCCACGGCTTATGTAAACGGTAACCACGACCAACGAAGAAACGAAAACAAAACGGAAAAATCACGGCTCACGAATAAAATATAAATTTCTTGTATATATACACACAGCGTTTTTCACGTCTTTGATGACGTACTGGGCGAATTTCACGGAAGATTCATGGTTTACCGATGAACCTCCAGAGCTTCGCCCACTCATCATCATTCACTCCGTGGATATGCTGTTATATTTTTTTTAAATAAAAGTCTTTCAGTTGCTAGACCAGCGCTTGTCCGGTCTGCTTCCTTCGTGTTTTCCTCATTCGTACGCTACTCAAAGATGCCCAGGGGATGGTTCACGACCCCTTTAAGGATTAGAAGTCCGGCGAGCAACAATGGTTGCATAGCAAACATTTGGCACCGGTTAACCTAAATGAGCCATTTTTTGGCATTCGGTATTCTCACAAGAAGCGATGAGTATCAATCAGACGCGCTGTCGTCAAACGCACATAGAGAGTCACTGAAGCCCGCCGGTCGTACTCGTCGGCACTTGTCTGATTCATATGTGAGACCGCAGACTTTTAATGAAATGGAAGATCATTTCCGTCTTGAGTATGCGACGCGCAAAGATGAAGCCAAACGATGAATTTGTCAATTTACGTGTCTTTCTACGTCAAGGGCATGTGTTGCCGCCTGGTGAAGAAAAGGTGGCTGCTTCGAATCCAGCTAGCAGACGCTTTCATAGTTTGGCTCTTGTACTTTTGCTTATTACGTGGCTTTATTTCTCACATATTCATATTGCCACGCGCGTTTATTGTCTCATGTTGATGTAATCGTGTTTCATCCATAAAAACTGTTATCGATTCCCGGCGCAGACCGTGCTTCAATGCTTGGGAATCTGTGATCATTTGAACTCATTCTGCGAAGATTTTTCTTGCAGAAGGACGTCCTGGTAAATAACTTTTCGCCGGCCCGAGCCAACTACCTTGTCGTTGTATCTTCAGCAGTGCAACCAGAAGTTCGGCAAGCGCTGCGCTTCGCCCCGACGGTTGGGCACCTCGGTTTTTCCCGCACACTCACGACGATACACAAAAGTACTACTAGCCCCGCCTTACGGCCGACGTTGCTCGATACGTGATGACACGTGGGGTCTGTCAGCTACTTAAGACACCCCCGACAAGTCCAGCCGGATTTTTTGAGCCAGTAATCCACCTCGTCGACCCTTTCAACAGGTCGGTATGGACATGCTGGAGCACTTTTCGACGTCAAGGTGCAGCCACAAGTTGATCGTCGTAGCTACCGACTAGCTTAACCGCTACGAGGAAACAAAAGCCCTGCCCAAAAGTAGTGCCGCCGAGGTAGCCGAGTTCTTCGTTAGAACATCGCCCTGCGTCATGGCGCCCCAGAGGTCCGCATCAACGGCAGAGGATTGCCATTTCTGCGGACCTGACTCAGCCGATTTCTGATACAGCCGTAGAAATCCCAACCGGACGACCGCCTGCCACCCACAGACAAACGGCCTCACTGAGTTTCTAAAGAAGGACCATCGTCGAGATGCTGGCCATGTACTAAATCTTCACCAGTTATAGCGAGCTTTGGACATCTTGCGTCAGCTTCCCAGCTGTGCTTGGGAATTCGCAATGCGCATAGACTGTCGCGCCGCCAAGCGGAATTCAGGAACGTCCTCTTGAGGAGGGTCAGTAGCCGACACAGTGGCAGCACTACGCAGTCGCTCGCTTGTTCGGCTGTGCTAGCCTCAGTATTAACGCGTTAGCAAGAAACGAACATTACGACTTTGCATGCTTCCTGCATCAGTGAACAAACCGGGCCCTCTGTGACACGGTCAATCTGATTCGTTCTTGCGAGACGCGAAGCTTACGTGAAAATACGTAGCAACTCGCGCCTTCAATGATAGCCCACAGCGTACACTTATCAGCTTCGCGAAGTTTTCTGTAGCCACGTAGGTTAGTTAAATGTTATCGTCTGACCTTTTTAGATGAAACTCGCCTTGTTTTACTTGCATATGGCATTCATCAGTGCGTTTGTACCGCATGAATCCCATAATATTGTACGCGGGAAGTCGCGCGGGCTCGCGATTAGCGCTTCTGTACTGAACCATCTCAAATTGTCCAGCGCTGCGCCGCTTGTACTTTGTATGTTTGCTGATAGGTGGCAGCACACTGCAAG
The DNA here is from genome assembly GCA_030522465.1 of Rhipicephalus appendiculatus. NCBI lineage: Eukaryota > Metazoa > Arthropoda > Arachnida > Ixodida > Ixodidae > Rhipicephalus > Rhipicephalus appendiculatus. The sequence goes on along the minus strand of JALIZH010004497.1, from coordinate 27,888 downwards.
CAATCTGCTTGTTTATGGGTCAGGTGTTCTCTGCTGGGTTCGAGAGCAAAAATGTTCTCCGCGCCCCCAGATTGACGTGGTGACTCGATGTGGTCGAAGTCGTACGGCGGAGGAAATTCGTCAGATTGCTTTCAGCAGTGCTGTTGAAAGTGTAGTGCGGTCAGACGAGACGGTGGTTGACGACGCCGTGCCGTGGTCGCAGATTCACTAGGACGCGGGCGAAGCGAGAGACCCAAGCGGTTGCGGCTGCCGCGTCCAGCCAGGTCAAGAGCTAGGCCGTTCTACCACCTCGTGGCTCGCGCATCACGAGCCATGCGGCTGTCTTCTTCTTCTGCGCGTCTCCCCCCTAGCGCTTTGCGCGATTTGAAACGTATATACAAAAGAAAATCCTTCAGAAGGAGATACTTTGACATGTGCGACAATTCGTGGGTTGTCCGTTGGGAAGTCGGAGTCGTTATCGTGAGAAACGTTGGGTATCTGACAGTTCCGGCGGGCGACACTGGGAGCTACGGAGCGGGCGAGGTGCGCGCCGAACAGACGTTGCAGGCAGCAGTGGCTGTGTTCCAATTCTGGACAGCATCGTAGACAGTCTACGTAGGCGTCTACGCAGCAGACGTGAGTCAGCTTCGAACCGATTATTGGAACGCGTCACGGGCACGCGCCTTCACAGACGCCCCCCTCGCGTCGGCAAATGTAGGCTAAGGAAAGGAAGAAATGCTGGAAATAAAATATGTCGTTTTGTGTGCTATACTGCCCATTAAAACCACTTAAAGAGCTTTTGAAGTTGAGAAGAGTTCCTTCTGCGTTTATTATGGAGATTTTGATGAGACACAAAAAGCAGACGATTCTTGGGCAGCGTGTTGCGGATGAAAGATGGACCCCGTCAGACCGCTGTCAGAAGACGAACAGCTGTTGCTGTGCATGGTGATTAACTGGATGTGTTCTTCAGATACAATGCTACTGTACGTTCTCTCCCAGGTGACCCCAAAGGTGAGCATTGCACAATGATGTACTTTGTGGCTCGTGCCTGGAAGCTTGTTTTACCACTTGCTGGTGCGGTGTCGCTCACAAGACGGTATGTTCATTTCTCAGCCATGACGACTGCGCTACTGTGAGGGCGCACTGCGAAAATTGTCGCGTAACGCGCGTAAAACTTCATGCATGTTGTCGAAAGCAACGCGGAATTCGCTACTTTTTTCATATGGCACTTGCTCAATTGTGTTGCAAGAATGCGAAACCCTCAACAAATCGCCTATTTGCCGCGAAAGCCTGTAATCGGCGGACGGTATAAAGGAAGACGAACGAGAAATTTTATAATTAACGTTTTTTTGTGTTGCGGAGAATGAAAAGCTTAAGACCCAATAAGGTTTAAAAAAATTGCCAGAAATCGCATAAGTTGATTTAACGGACTGAAAGGTAGCCGCCGCGAACAGACACTTCCTCATAGTTGCCCAGGTTCCAGCAGACTTAAGCGAATATAACGGCGAAGTGCCTGGATATAACCATATTTTAAGGGTCGCATGCGTTAATGCGTAGGTAGTTGAAGTAATTTATACAGTGTACTTGCCAGAACGAAACTGACTTAAAGCGTACATCAAGGGTAATTACGCTTCTTATTTCAGGTGAGAGGCTCGTACTGCTGCCTCTCCAGAAGCTCGCCGCTGCTGGAATGCCTCCACCGCGGCGAGAGTACAGCATTCAAGCGCCACTTCAGGGTGAAGAGGGAGACCTTCTGGAGCCTGACGGCGATACTGTTGGGAGACAGTGCCGCCACATCACACGGATGGTGTAGGGAGCTGCGCCTTCTTGTTTATCTTCTGTGGTTAGGCTGCGGAGCACCTTTTCGAGTCGTGGCAGCGTGCTTCAACATCCCAAGGACAACAACATTCCGAATGATCACGAGTGTTTTGAAAATTATGATGAAAAAGCTACACAAATTTGTATACCTACCAAATCCAGAAGAATTACGTGAGATCAGTGCAGGATTTTGCACAATGTCAAAGCGCAACCATTTCGATGGTTTTGTTGGAGCCATAAATGGCACCCACATAAGAATTCAAGCACCAGCCAGTATGCCGGAAGGCTATTTCAACAGGAAGCATTTTTACTCAATTCAACTGCAGGTAGTCTGTGACCATCGGGGCATATTCGTAGACATTTTTGTTGGATACCCAGGCAGCGTCCACGATACCCGGGTTTTAAAGAATAGTCCACTCTACACTAGAAGCCTTTATCCCCCCTTCTGGATACGCCATTTTAGGCGATTCCGGTTATCCCAACATCGTCGCACCAATCGCGATCACAACGCCGTAAAAAGACACAACCCGGCCTGTGGAAGTACGCTTCAACACAGCCCACGCAAGCGCGCGTGCAATTGTTGAGCGCGCCTTTGGCCTTATGAAAGACCGCTGGAGGTCGCTGTTCACAAAGTCACTGGAGGTGTCTGTATGCAAGGCACCGGATGTCGTTGCTGCATGTGCAGCCATGCACAATATGTGCATGGGGATGGGTGACGCATCCCCTGAAGAGCTCGAAGAAGACGTCGACATTGGTGGGGACCATGACACGGAACCATCCATTCCAGGATCCAGAAGCAGCAGAAAGCAGAGACCGTCTGGCCGCCCGACTTTACTACCCTGCGCCGTGCGGCGATCACGACTACCATGCAGTCATCTGAGACCAGTTTTTTGAGTTCATTGTCTGCAAGCAGCTGGACTTCTTTTAAGCATCAAACATCTTAGTTTATTAATAAATACAATCACAAAGCTTTGCGAAAAGTAACAATGTCCTTTGTTGCATAATACAAATGGTCTAACAATGGTCGAAACCACAAGTTAGGTTGCTAGTTCTCGTCGGCGCGCCTCATGAAAAAATTGAACATCTTCCCCATCAGTTCAGTTTGTTTTTCGATGTTGGTGAGTATGCGCTGCATGACGTCGTTTTTTTTCTGCGACTCCTCGCGTCTCTGCCGCTTTGCCTCCCGGGTTGCTGGTCATTCTGCACGAAACAAAAGCCACTTTATGCAACACAATGCGGAACCACCACAAAATGCAATAGATTACTGGTCATTGCTTACATTTAAGAGAAGATGAAAAATCAGTATACAGGGGTCGTGTGCTCGAGGCGACGTCTCGACAAGCGGACTTGTCTCCTTCAAGGCCGCAACTTGAAGAAGACAAGTCCGCTTGAAGACAAGTTCGGCTCCCGCGACATCTAGTGATCACGAACCTTTCATCTCTTCAATCTTGTTGAATTTCAGCCTTTTTTTTTACATTTAAGAAGGTTAATGAAAGAGAGTGTCTATACGCACGTTTTGAATTATAACACACATAACTGCACCCAACCTATACGCATGCAATCCTAATTTCGCAGTTCAACTTTCCTGACACGTCTCATTGGAACTTCATTTCTTTGTCCTGGTACATGCAAATATTGCTGCTCCACAATATGCTCCATTATGCTAAAAACTATAAATGTACTGAAATGGGTAGTTACTGGACTTTTTATTCGTTATGTCATTATCAATGATGCGCTTTTAATAATTAACGAAAAATATTCCGTAAAGCAGTGCAACGTTTGGTAAAGGGCTTGTAGCGAAGCTATACAGTGGGTCAAAGCTATACAGTGGGTCATCGTCTCCAGCGCCTTCTAGTGGGTCGCCCTCTTCGACGAGAACGAGCAGCTCGTGCTGAGAGTCGGTCCCCGCCTTGGCTGTCGCTCTGTGCATCGTCGACGGGTTCCACTCTGCCGAGACATTCCCCTCGAACCAACTTAACAATGTACTGGAATGGGTTGGTCACAAAAATAGCCGTGTTGCCCTGAGTTACTTGCACGGTCGCGAAAGGTACCAGCAACCAGAGTCTCCAGCGCCTTCTAGTGGGTCGCCCTCTTCGACGAGAACGAGCAGCTCGTGCTGAGAGTCGGTCCCCGCCTTGGCTGTCGCTCTGTGCATCGTCGACGGGTTCCACTCTGCCGAGACATTCCCCTCGAACCAACTTAACAATGTACTGGAATGGGTTGGTCACAAAAATAGCCGTGTTGCCCTGAGTTACTTGCACGGTCGCGAAAGGTACCAGCAACCAGAGTCTCCAGCGCCTTCTAGTGGGTCGCCCTCTTCGACGAGAACGAGCAGCTCGTGCTGAGAGTCGGTCCCCGCCTTGGCTGTCGCTCTGTGCATCGTCGACGGGTTCCACTCTGCCGAGACATTCCCCTCGAACCAACTTAACAATGTACTGGAATGGGTTGGTCACAAAAATAGCCGTGTTGCCCTGAGTTACTTGCACGGTCGCGAAAGGTACCAGCAACCAGAGTCTCCAGCGCCTTCTAGTGGGTCGCCCTCTTCGACGAGAACGAGCAGCTCGTGCTGAGAGTCGGTCACCGCCTTGGCTGTCGCTCTGTGCATCGTCGCCAATAAACGTCTTAGCAGGCTAAATAAATTTACAACAGTACAGCATTGAAGTGCTCACTGCGTCCTCCGAGTTCTCCGCGGTGCTTTCATCGGCAAGCGCTGACGCAATCAGCCGCGGTGCTGTTATGATCGGCCTTCCTGACATCACTGTGTCTATGAGCTCGAAGAACGGCCACGAAAGTTCATTTTCTTCGTTTCCAGCTCCAGTTGGCGGGTTCTTTAAATCCTGATAAGAGAAAGAAGGCACGAATAAGAAATATAGCGGGACAAGTGATTTCGCAAATATCCAAATAAGCGCTGGTTGCGCTGAAAACAAATGATGGCACTGATCAAACTTGCTCATTTAAAAGCGGTAATTAGCTTGTACTTCTTCAGCAGATTCAGCCAATTCTTTCGGCACTGTTCAGGCATGGCGCCATGCAGGCCGACATCTTCAATTATTAAAGACGATAGTCTTTCTTCGGATACTTAAACGCAAAAACTTTGGTCTGTATGTCTGTCCTGTCTGTTTGTCTGTCGGTAACCCGATTCAGCTTCTCGGCCAAAGTTTAACTTCTTTCTGAACGCCCAGCCATCTTGAACTGGTGTTCGCGTTCATATTTGTGAACATATTCGATCAAAAAGCAAATACTACGCATTCCTGAGGCACAACATTATTGTGTAAGTGTCAGCACGTGTGTTCTTTATTAGAAAATACATAGGTACGCAATTCTAAAGACCCTAGTGTTTTTTAGGCTGTCTCAGGCAAGGCAAAACATAGCAGTACGGCCGGCACAAGACTATCGTCTTTCGACGACATTTGCAGCGAAGCACGCAGATACGCCGCCAATTATTTTTCTGTAAGTCCATAAGACACACAAGTAACTGAGACACATCTAATGACAAATTCATATTTCAGAGAATACTTTCCGATGTCGTGCCACGATCACAGCTACCGCTTTGACATTTCCAGGAAACCGGACGCTGGTATTAAATGTACTTTAGCAGAACAGACTGTCGGGCTAGTTGGCTGTCCATGATCACAGAAATAATGAGCGCTAAAAATGACGAGCACACAAAGAGAGCGCCTGTCCCGTGTTTGGTCTTCTCTTTGTGTGCTCGTCATTTTTAGCGCTCGTTATTTCTGTGATCATGGTGTTAAATGCGATGCATTTCTTTGCGTATACTGTAAGTACTTTTGCGTTTCTATCTACGTATCTATCTATCTATCTATCTATCTATCTATCTATCTATCTATCTATCTATCTATCTATCTAGCCGCCTACGTCTGGGTGCTCTCGTGATGGCGTCCTTAACTTGGGGTAGACCAAAATTTGTATGGGAGGGTAAGAGGTATTGACGTATATGTCTGGATGGTCATGACATACGTGAATATCCCGTCGCGTGCGTCGTCAAACTCATTTCTCCAGACACGTGTGGCTCATAGCCGTATACCACGGGCCGCGGAATGCGGGTATGCGCCACAGGAATTTGACAATTTATGTCTACCTAGGAACGGCGAGAACAGGCATTGGTAAATGAAATGCGAGAGCGTTAAGAGAAACTGACATCGGTGGCGTTGACACTGGTAATTTAAAGGCGACAGCGTTAATAAAAACGGACACCGGCGGCGTTGACGCCAGGCAATACAAATAATAGAAATCAGAGTCCCAGCAGGAATCGAACCCAAGAATTTTGAGTGGCAATAAAGCATTCTACCACAGAGCCACGTCAGGTCTCGAAACTACTTTGGAAGAACACCCTATGCCAGCGTAATGTTGGTGAAACGTATATTGCGGTTGCAGTGCTGGCTATGTAATTTTATAAACATTACATACGTACTCCTATGACGAAGGAGACATGTCGGGTTGACGTCAGTTGTATCCTTTAGCGCCATCCACTGTATTTGGTTTACGTATCACTATCCAGAGCTACCGTCCTTGCAAGCACAAGCTCTCCATCTCAGCCTATAGCTTCTGGTGTTGGCAATACCCATGTTTTTGTTAGCATCGTTACACGACTGTAAACAACTGGTTATATGAAACATATGCGACTGTTCAACATTTCATAACTTTCATAACATTTCATAACTTTCGCTCAATAAAAATATTAGAACCCAGTCACCTTACCTCCGGATGCTTCGCATAACGTCGATTGCGATGGTACTTGAGATCTGCCTAATTTTTTTGTTTGTACACTAACGAAATCTGAACAGTTTCACCAGCGAAACCGAGAGCGCAACCGCCATACTCTTCCGAGGCGGCCGCATGCAATGAACGAGCGTCGTTATATCAATAATCCATCGACTTAACTTCGCGAGTGTGCGGTCTCTCTTCGCAACTATATCCTGCATGGCACCCATACGTTAACGAATGCAGATATAACAGTAATCGTTGTCACAAGCAGTGACGTCATTCTGGTCATGCGCTAGTTACGGTCACTGGCACTTCAGTTTCGGTTTTGCTGGTGAATTTTATTACTCTGTAATAATTAACAGAAGGCGCTTTTTGAAAATCTCAAAGCGGCAATGAATTCTCCACAGGAACAACTTTAGTTTTTTTACTTGATCGCGTGTCTCTATTAATTAAAATGATAGCGAATCTAATATATGTAATTGCTGCCGCAACTGATTGTCCCTATTAAGATGTGGGCTGCAACAGAGAAAGTAATTATGAAGGCAGCGAGGAAACAACCTATTTTTTTTGCGGATTTTTCGGACGCTTCCTGAAACAAGTACCCATCCATACTCATTACCGCTCTTCAAGGATTTCGTCAGGCCAGCATATCTTCCCGAATTTCTGCTATATTGAAATGAGTCATTTCAATATAGCAGAAATTCGGGAAGACATGGTGGCCGGACGAAATCCTTGAAGAGCGGGTGTCGCTGGAGCCAACGTTTCGACAAATGGACTTGCCTACATCAGTTGCTGCCTTGACGAAGACAAATCCACTTGTCTTCCTCAACTGGACTTCAGCGACGCCTCCGGTTCCAAGAATTCTCATCATATATACTCATGACAGCAACAAATGTCGTGGTACGACGGCAACTTACAACCGGCCTTGTTTTGCAGCATTTCTTTTTCCTGTGAAAAGGTGCTCCAGTTCATGACGCCTAATTATCAGGCGCTTGGTTTGATCCTCGGTAACTGTAAAAAAGACACTATATAGCGCTGATACACGCATGTAACCAGTATTTTTAATCGCACTTTATAAACGCGAAGGGGGGAGGGGGGCGTGCTCAATTTGCCTGTACGTATACGCTAAAGAAATCAGGAGGAGTTATCACGTGTCCGGCGACACCTTTTCCTCCTCCCCAAACACACACATTGCATATGCACGTCTTCGAAACCTCGCGCGCTTAATTTCACGTCTCTCGCGTTGCCCGGCGTTTTATGACCACAACAGAACCAACAACAAGCCAGTAAGGCATATCCGAAAACGTAGAAAACGCGCCATCAAGCATGCATATACATTTGCGTTGTCGAAAACCACGTACTACGAAGCCGTGTATTGCAACTTATGCAATTTTATATCGCCTCGTGAACTGATAAGCACCTCTCAGATATAGAGAGTGCATCTACACGCGTAATTTGAAAGACACGCAGTGATTTCGGTTTGTATTACCGGGCTTTCATCGTGTTATTACACTGCAAGCAGTCCGCCTCGGTGGAACAGTGGCTACGGTGCTCGGCTGCTGACCCGTAGGTCGCGGGTTCGATCCCGGCCACGGCGGTCGCATTTCGATGGAGGCGAAATGGTAGAGGCCCGTGTACTGTGCGATGTCAGTGCACGTTAAAGAACACCAGATGGTCAAAATTTCCGGAGCCCTCCACTACGGCGTCTCTCATAATCATAGCGTGGTTTTGGGACGTAAAACCCCAGATATTATTATTACACTGCAAGCAGTTTTCCGCACCGGACAGACAGCTTTCCGTTGCTGCGTACAATGCTGAAAACGTTCGCAACACTCTCGCTACGCTTCAAGAAGAACCAACGCAATTTATGCGAAGTCTACGCATAATGCATGGCCTAAATTCCAATGAAATACTTGCATTTAAATGCAGGGGCCTCAGAAGGAAAGCGGAGCTGCGAAGAAGAGGCACACGAACTTCCCGCGTCACCCGCCATTTTGTTTAGACAGCAAAGTAGCCTGCATCGTATTTGTCTCCCATGCTGTCTTCTCGAAGCTGTCTATTTTGCCGCCTACGTGAGAATTGGAATGGGACTTAAGATGGCCGCTGTCCACTAAGCTGTCTATTTTGCGGTCTACGGTGAGTATTGGAACACACCCTCAATGGGCACTGGCGTTCGTCGAACACACTTTTGAATTTACTAAGTGTCCGTTAATTTAAGCGCTGGGACGCGGATGGCGTCTGCACGATGCGCAAAGCGCGAGAAAACGAACGCATGCGAAATGCAGGCAGATTAGTCTCGCTGCGATTCGCTGTAAAAAATGAAAAAGAAAACACGCACACATTCCGTTTGTGTGCCATCCCACTGAGAGTGTAAAAAAAAACATGGTTGATCCCTCCGTCATAGGAATCGGTATAACACGAAAGTGAAACGTGTCCTTACAGAAGTAGTCGAATATTTACTGCACATTGATATAAGAGAGCTTGCACAATGTCTATTGGTGTGTTGAATGCATCCACGTTGACGCTTGATGGTACATCTGTATCCCGACGAGTAACATCTATGATGAATGATTAAAGAAACCCTTGTGGTCATAGATGCTTGTGGTAGCTGTACGGTGAGAGCGGAGTCATTGAAAGCGGTGTGACAGCCAGAAGATTAGGCGCTTTTAGCTGACCGTATTTCGCCTCCCGCTCCGCTCAACCAGCCGGTGGTGGGGCCACTGCGCATGCGCCAGACGGTCAGCGCTGAGCGCGTGACCGGACCGTCGCCGCCGGTGGCCTGTAGCGAGCGAGAGGTCACGTGACACGAGGAGAACCAACCAAAATGGCAGCCTCTTGCGCCGCGAGTCCGCGTTGCTCGGAAAGCGTAGCGGTTGTTCGGCCAACGCGCAAGCCCCGACGCCACTTCATGATGCACGACGGTTTGTGCCTTCTCAGAGAAGTCGTCGCAGCCAATCCTTTTGAAAATCCGCGCATGTGGGATGACGTTTTACGAAACGTCATTGCAACGATCCATCGGGAGCTGACACTTCGGGCAATAAAGGAGCGTCTCGAGCTGCTGCTTTGGTACTTCCGACAACAGGACTCCGCAAACCTTCGCAAGTAAGTGATTTCATGCACAATACCACAACTTCGTTTTTAACAGCAGCCACTCTCGCACCTATTCTGAAACGCTCCTCAACTTGACTTTCCACAAGGCAACGCGCTGAACGCGCTGCCTCAACGCCGCGCGTTTGAAACGCGTTTGTGCTGCCTCGAGGGTGGTGGCTAGTGGAGTTCAAGCGTTTGTGAATAGGTGGGAGAGTGGCTGCTGTTAAAAACGAAATTGTGGCTATTGCACATGAAATCACCTACTTGCGAAGGTTTGTGGAGTCCTGTGACAAAAACAAATTTAAAAAGGCCAAGGTGACAAAAGCAAATTAAGAAAAGGCTCACGCGTCGAGCACTCGCAAGCATAACGCCAAAATAAATAAATTGGTGCTGTTTTAAAACATAATTTGCTTTCTTGCTGTCAGATAAGTACAACTTTTTATTTTCCTTTTCAACATACTCGCGACTTTCATGCACTGATGGCGTCACGCTTGACTTGACCGAAAGACGCTCGGCTAAAACCAACAACGCGCGTTGCGCTCCGGTAACGTTGAGCGTTTGAGCGGAACGGGAACGGACCGCAGAATCGGTCAGCTAAAAGCGCCTAAAGCCGTGTTCAGAATACGTGCGCAACGTACGCATCCTAGGTAAGGATCGTAAGCGTAAACGCAAGCAACGTAATGAGGATGTTCAGGCGTTGTTGGATTTAGCGTAAAGTACGTAACGTAAGCCACGTAAATGTTGCCGGGCCCGCGACTTTTACGACAACTACAGATGCGACCGTTACGTACGACCAATGGGCAGAGCAGTTTCGGTTTTCACTTTCCGTTCGCAGGGCTTCTGGCCTCCCCCGATTCCGCGTCTTCATGCGCGTCTTGAAAGCCATGCAGTAGCGTGTCTGTGCAGTTGGTTTGCCGGACTAAAGCGCAGACGCGATGTACGTTAATGTGAGCGCACGTAGCGTCTTCCCTTTAGCCCAACCAGGCCAGCCATGGCCAAACACGCGAACCTTGCTAGGCTGAAATTGTAGCGAGTACGCAACGCACCTTCAGAGTGGTGATTGGCGCGTCGTAAAAAATGTATCCTACCAAAAAGATCAATGTGAACATACGCGGTCGCTAGCTACGCAAACTGACGATACAGCCGTTACGCGATACATTTATGAAAGATGCGTCTGCAGTCTGAACGCGGCTTAATGATTGGGCGCCGAACTTGGGCTAAGGTCGCCTACTCCAGGCATGTTAGAGTTATTAAACAACGCTGCCCGACCAGAGGGTAATGCAACGCGCGTCGTGTCTTCCCCGTTGGCCGGCTGCGATTTTTCGCGGGGCGAGCGCGTCGCACAGCTATTTTTGGTATGGACGGATGCTACGAGTGTGGATGCTAGGGGTAAGGTCGCCACCTGGCAGTGTGTTAATGTGTCGGCAAAATCGCACGTTTACTATTCGAAACACGCCGAATGGGACGGACGCGGAGAAACAACGCTTTGAAGAAACTAATTGTGCATTTCACGGTCATAATGCATTGCTTCTCTTAGCAAGAGCACGGTGAGAGGACAGTGGTAGATATAAAAGGCTTGTTTTTAAAGCCCGCAAAGTATGTGACCGTGGCGCAGTTACAGGGAGCCACATAAACTGGGGTAAGTGCCTCGGGTTTTGGTATGGGTCGTGGCCTTCAACCCCTGAATTTTTTGCTGCAATTAAATGGACAGCAACGCCAGTGAAATATCTTGGGGGTTCCGCTCCAGTCGTACAAAAATACTGATGACTATTGGAAACAACAGACAAAAGAAATAAGTGAGAAAGCGAGTAGGTGGAAAGCAACTTATCTGTCCATGTTTGCTAGGGCTACTGTATGCAACTGGTTTTTTGTGTCTAAGCTATGGCATGTGATGCAAGTGCTGCACTGTTCACGGGTCAATGTGCAAAAATTACATAGGGTGTTTGCAATATTTGTGTGGGGGGTCCAACTGGGAAAGGTCCAGTCGTACGAATTCGTTTAGACGGGTGAAGAGCGGAGGCCCTGGGCTATCACATCTGTTCATCAAGCAGTTAGTAAACAGATTTTTCTTTTTCCGTGAGGCAAGCGACCCCTTCCTGTTAACAGTGTGTCAGATAAGATTAGGCAGAGTGTTGCCGCAGTTCGTTGTGAGCACTGAAGTGATGACAGGTGCAGTACAAGGCTATATGAAGGAAGTTGTGGCCAGCGTTCGATTTTTGAGTGTCCGTTTTTCGACAGAATACCTGTGGTCTGTTGTAAAGAAAAAACTTTATAAGGATTTATGTGACACTGTGCTCCCCATCCCAATGTACAGAGCGCTATATACCGCGCGCAAGGGTCAGAAAGTACTTAAATGCGTTAAAAAAATGCAAGTACCTCCAAATGAAAAAACATTCTTCTTTAAATTACAGACCGGCACACTTCCAGTAAGAACCTTTCTAGAGGAAAGAGGTTTTTTTTATGCCATGGAGATCTGACTGTCTAATCTGTAACCAACCGGAAACAATTGACCACGTTTTAGGGGCGAAGCTCCTTAAAGCGGCACCCGTTCGTCCCTCGTCGTAGTCGTAGTGCGTAACCAGTCTTACGCTTTGACCTCCAAGGTGGTGCCGGTGGGAGATTTCTCCTGTGCGTTGTTGAACAATAAAAAATTCGCAGCGTGCGCGTTAACTAAAAGCCGAATTCTTCTGTCTCTCATTCCCCATTAGCAGCCATTGGCATTTCTCCTGTGCGTGATTAAACAATAAAAATTTTGTTCAAAACGCCGTTGATTGATGAAATAAACCAACGAAAGACGCCAGATGTTTTCTAAAAGCAAAACGAAAAGACGCCAGATGTTTCTAAAGCAAAACGAAAAGACGCCAGCTGCTTAACGAAAGACGCCAGGTGTTTTCTAAAGCAATGGTTTTATAATCAAAACCATATCGCGATACAGGTACATTGTAGTTGACGATGCTCGTTGCCGTCGGTGTGTGCTCGTATGGATAAGGATGCCGCGGCAACCAGTGCTAGAACCACTTAGCTTACATTTCACCGACCACAAAGCGGTCATAATGAAAGGACAACGGAAACCAGCAATAAAAGTTCGATAAAACATTTAATCAATCGTTTCACGTCATTTTTATCGGGCGAATTAACGGAAGAAATTTCACGGTTTAACCGATGATTACTTCCAGGAGCTTCGCCCAATCTCATCATCATTCACCTCGTGGATCTGCCGTCAATTTTTTTCTACACTGTTAGGAGGGGGTATACTTTTGGGATGTTTTGCAAAGGACTATCAAAAAATAATTTCCGTTAGACCCTCATGGAATCAGGTATTGAGCGATAGAGAATGAGGATGGATTACCATTCAACTTAATCATGATGACTGCCTTGCACAGTATATGGCGCTCTCGAATGGCTGGATTTTACTGTGACCCTGACAGGAGACCAGCAAGAGAGTATTTTAAAGAAAGTATAAAAAAGTTTATCGCGGTAGAAAAAACAAATGAATGTGTTCCTTCATGGTTGGGAAGGGTAGAAGCCCTGCTTAATATGAAGGAATTTTAAGTAGTAATCTTATTCATCAGTGTGAAGGCCGTGGTGGCGTTTTTGTGTCTTTTTTTGTTGTGGCGTTCATGTTTTGTATGTTTCTGGTGTATTGTAATATATTTCTCTTGTCCCCGTGTGTGTGACGTCCAACCGGAAATAAAGAAAAAAAAAAGACCGTGGCGCAGTGGATAGCGTGCCCGGCATCACTTGTCTCGGACCTAGAGGTCGTAGGTTCGACTCCCGTTCACGGAACTTTTTTTCTTTGTCTTCTGATCACTTGTATTTTTTCGACGTCATTTCCGTGACGGAAATACGTCACTCAAATCTTGGTGGACCCCGGCATAAAATCCTTTCGTGTTAAAAAAAAGAAAGAAAGAAAGACATGGCATAGTCAGTAGAATGGCCGCAAGCTTTCGCCGAACACACTTTGGACTGTACAAATTGTCCTTCAATTTTGCCAACACAGTTTCTAGAAATGGCATGGCTCTGTGGTGAAACACCTCACTGCCACGAATAATGCGCAGGTTTGTTTCCTGCTGGTATCCTATTGTTTTTATTTGCATTCGTACGGTCAATGCTGCCGATTTAGGTTTTATTGCGATAGCAATTATATGGACACTCTCGGCTGATTTTCGCCGTCGCCGTCGCCGTCTGTCGACGCCGTCATTCCAGACCACCTAACGGGGGTTCGAACCAGCGATCCCTCGCTCCACAGCCTGCTAGCCAACACAGCCACACGCCATGCTCGTGCCAGCGATATAACGGCGAGCTATTCATATGCACCATTTGCCGCTCGCGGTACGCAGATCTCGGAACAGCTTGAACGTGTTTTCTATCAGGCAACGCTTTTACAGTTTCTTTCAAATTAAAAACTGCCCTTTAGATGCGCACGAAAACGTGGCTCCCTTCTGTACCACTCATGATGTAGAGTGAAACAAAAGAACACCGGGCACGCGTCGGACGCCAGCGCGTGGCAGGAGACGCAGAGGGGTCATTCCACGTGCCGCAGTGTAAAAGAAAAAGAAGTATCAAACAGCGTCGAAAAGTCATATAATCATATAATCAATCCTTGGCCAATCCCCCCTGAGTGGGTATGAGCCATATCAGACGCAACAACACTCGCAGCGCGTTGCTCAAATACAAACACGTAACAACTGCGACAGTTGTTAGTTCACGCTTGTCCTGTCTATACCTATGCGTCCTTTTCGAGCGTCCTTCTTTGTGCTGCGGCGGCGCGTTGCAAGTATCGAGCTGCTTGTCGTTCTTCGTTTGACAAACTAATTTCTTGCTATCGCATTCATTGCTTCGCCCTAGTGGCGAAACTGTGACTTTTTCTTAACGCTCTGGCATTTAAATCAGCATTCTCTGTTCTCTCCGTTCTTGGTTAGACATAAACTGTCAGCCACCTGTGGCGCGGCACGTCGTCAATGGGTATGTGCCACACTTGTGTGGAGGAAAGGGTTTGACGACGTATGCGACAAGATTTCACATTATCCACGTCATTACCAGACAGTCATATTCGTCTAATACTCTCACTTTCCCATGCCAATTTCGGTCTACACCAAGTTAAGGAGGCGATCACGAGAGAAGCCAGACGTAGGCCGATAGATAGATAGATAGATAGATAGATAGATAGATAGATAGATAGATAGATAGATAGATAGATAGATAGATAGATAGATAGATAGATAGATAGATAGATAGATAGATAGATAGATAGATAGATAGATAGAAACAGTCAAAGTGCCTTGGGATCGCTAAGAAATGCTTCGCATTTCAAACATTTTTATACACAAGCGTTGGCTTGCTTGCAATGGCATCAATAGAAGCTCTGGAAAACAGCGCGATTTGAGCGGTCAAGTGTAAAGGACAACTTGTTATAGGAAATATAGACAGGATAATAGGCAGGCTATATGTACATCTGCGCTTCTCATTATGCTTCAGATAACCCTTGATGCACGGAGTTCGTGCGTCGGAGGTGAACGCGTGCCTTCGGCTCGGCTCCCTGGCCCGGCTCTCTGGTATTTTGTGCTCTCGGAGGTCACCTAAGCGATGCACCGTAACCGCTGAAGCACGCGGCTGAAATAAGATAGCCAATTAGAAAACAGCGCAAAAAGGGCGCAATAAAAGTGAGTCGTCCATAATATACCTGTTGTGATAGCATTATCTGTACTCAGGTTACTCATGAAACAATCGAGAGGATGTGAGCTCATAAGGATCAATGCTCTGGATATCGTAGGGACTGCCGAGAGAACGATCGTAGGCTTTCCTTGCCGGTTTGATACTACTTCATCCTTCAGAACGCGCCCGTAATCACTGTGATGCAGCGTGGGTCACGATGTTGCTTGCAAATTGCACAGCATTCAGTGAGCAGCTAGGCGGATCTGTGTGAATTCCAGTTGTCGCCTTCTTTCTGGGTCGGCAGGCTCCCCAAGCAGGGAATGTCGCAGCGCAAGTTTGGGACTTCTGCATATTGCCACGGGAAATTGCCAACACTTAGTACGACGCAGACGTCGCACACGAAGCGAAACGCTGACGGCTCCGCTACGACAGATGAAGCCAGCTGGCTCTGTATGCGCACGAGCTTCGACCGAGCGGCCAACACGCGTGAAGAAGAAAAAGGCTGTGCTCGAAGCAGAGGCTCGCGAGGACTGTGGACTTCGGTTCTTTAACTGCTGTGCTTCTTTGGCTTTGGGCCAAAAGTTCGCCCTTAATTACCAGTGTAAATAGATAGTCCTTGTTGTGAGGTTGTTACATTTTCTGGTGGTGGTGCTGGATATATGATTCCGAGCCCCACACGAGAGCGAAGCCCAAGCACTGACCAGCCGGAAGCCGTCGAGCTTACACCGGTGCGCCAACGGGTCAGCCGCCGTATCCGAGGGGATTCGCCAGAATTCGGACCACCCCCCCTCTATGTCAAGGGCATCGGCGACGGAGTCAAGCGGCACCACCACTATGACCAGCACCACTATGACTAGCCAAGTTACGCCGGCACAGCTCATCGTAAGCCAGCCTGTCATACCAAAGGTGTTCCACGGTGACCCGTTCGAGGACGCCGAAGACTGGTTGGACCATTTCGAGAGAGTGGCAAAGATAAACCAGTGGAACGAGGAGCGCAAGCTGCGCAACGTCTACATTGCTTTGAAAGACTCTGCGCGAGTGTGGTACGAAAACCACGAGGCATCTCTGACGTCCTGGCAAGAGTTTCGGCGGCAGCTACTGCGTACATTCGGCAACAGTGATCGCCGGTAAAAGGCAGAAGCAGCTCTTCGTACACGGAATCAACGTACGAACGAAACTGTCGCGATGTACATAGAAGACGTGTCCCGCCTGTTCAAGCGAGCTGATCCCGGCATGACGGAAGACAAGAGGGTGCGTCACCTCATGCATATGTTTAAAGCAAGAGCTGTTCGCAGGACTCGTTCGCAATCCGCCCCGAACCGTTGCTGAGTTTAGGTCGGAAGCAACAACCATTGAAACGACGCTGCAGCAGCGAGCCCGGCAGTACAATCGCGACGTAGCCTGTACACGAGCAGGAGTCTATTCGGCAGGCGTCGTAGATAATCTTTACACCTTGCGGAAGCTCGTCCGCTCGGTTGTCAGGGAGGAACTACGCAAACTGTAGTCACCCGATGTCTCCCCAGAGCTGTCTCTTGCTGAAGTTGTCCGAGAAGAAATTCGGCAGGCCATGCGGGAGCCGCAGATTGATGCGCCACCGACACGACGTGCGGTAACTTACTCTGAGGTGCTCAGACGACCTGCTCTCCACTGTGCGCCGATCGAGCCAAGTACCTACGTGCAGACAACGCGCAGTCCGCCCCAAATTGCAGAGACAGTACGCAGTGCACCTCGTCCGACAGAGACAACGCCTCGGAAGAGCGATGTATGGCGAGATGCCAAACCTAGGCCCCTGTGCTTCCCCTGCGGAGAGGCTGGTCACCTGTACCGATTTTTCCGGTACCGTCAAACTGGTCTTAGGGGATTTGCCATCAACGCACCGTGTCCGCGAAACGGCGAAAGACCATCCGACATTGAAGAATACCTGTGCTCACGTCGGAACTTCGACCTGCCTCGTCGTCATCAACCGCGCTCACCATCCCCCCATGCGCCAGCGCTCTCCCAGCCCACGTCCCTTCCCAAGCACGCCTAGACATCGTTCGCCTAGCCCAAACACGGGAAACTGAAGAGGGCGCCCTGGGGAGGCGAGGCCGCTGGCGATCGGAGATATGAAGATCCTCCACTGTGATTTCAACGTGACGACGACGACTGTTTCCAGGTAAAGCAATGCAGTAGTGAAAAAGTAACTTCAGACTTGCCGTTGGTAATTGACGGACTAGAGCTCAATGTTTTAATTGATACCGGTGCGGATTACTCTGTGATAAGTTACGACTTAGCGAAGCGACTGAGGAAAGTTTTGACCGAATGGAGTGGACCTCAAGTACGTACGGCAGGCGGTCACCTTATAACGCCCCTCGGCAGACGCACTGCAAGAGTTGGGATACGGGGATTCACCTACGTCGGTGACTGTCGTGCTGCCCGTGTGTTCGAGGGAAGTTATACTGGGAATTGATTTCCTGCAAGCTAATGGTGTCATTATCAATTTGCAAATGTCAAGCGTGTCATTTTCGACGGAACAGGCTATAAATGTAGCAAGAGTGGCGGAACGATACACCACTCCACTGCGCGTTGTCGATGATGACGTTACTGTACCGCCACGGAGCAGTGTAATGATTCTCGTCAGGAATGATACATTTACCGACTACGAAGGTATGGCTGACAGCAACATTTATCTTTTCCGGAAAAGAGGCGTTTGTGTGGCACGAGGGATTATTCACCTGTGAAACGGGTGCGCAGATATCCTCCTGACAAATTGGGAAACGAATTCCAGCACATCGCGAAGGGCACAACCATAACCTTTCTCCATTAATTCTTTGCCGCGACAGAAATATGCAGTCGCGAAACAACGTCTATGAATGTAAAACCAACACCTGACGTCTGCGATGTAATATCTGTCGATCCCCACCTTTCAGAGATTCAACGGCGACAGTTATATGACCTCGTACGGGAATTTAGCACCTGCTTCTCCAATAGCTCCAAGGTACGGTGCACGAGCATTGCAAAACACAGGATGATAATATACGAGACAACCAGGCCGGTATGCCTGCACCCGTATCGTGTTTGGCCAAAGGAAAGGGAAAAAAGCCGGCAGATCCCACGCACTGTGGGAATTGATGTAATGCGAAGCAGCCAGGAAGGAGCAAATCATGCTTTACATAATTTGCATGTGATGTTTTACATGTTACCACGTGTCATTTGTGTTCGTCATACAGTCACGTCGCGATATACCAATTTCGGTGTATGTCAAGCTAGCGAACTGGACGCAAGCGCACCGTGAGCATGGCATGTAAATGGCATTGTAGATGACATGCATGCCAAGATTTTCATGTTACCACCTGCCACTTTTGTTCGTTATACAGTCATGTCACTCAATACCAAATTTGGTGTATATCAAGCTAACGAAACGGCCGCGAGCGCGCCATGAGCGTGGAAAGCAAGTCATGTCGCTCATGACATGTCATGATTTCCATATTACCACTTGTCATTTATGTCCGTCATACAGTCATGTCACTCAATACCAAATTTGGTGTATCTCAAGCTAACGAAACGGCCGCGAGCGCGCCATGAGCGTGGCATGTAAATCATATTTTTCATGACAAGTTAGTCATGATTTTCATGATATGACCAGCCATTTATGTTCGTCATACAGTCATGCCACTCAATACCAAATTTGGTGTATATCAAGCTAACGAAACGGCCGCGAGCGCGCCATGAGCGTGGAATGCAAGTCATGTGGATCATGAAGTCATGATTTCCATATTACCACTTGTCATTTATGTTCGTCATACAGTCATGTCACTCAATACCAAATTTGGTGTATCTCAAGCTAACGAAACGGTTGCGAGCGCACCATGAGCGTGGCATGCAAGTCATGTCGCACATGACAAGTCATGATTTCCATATTACCACTTGTCATTTATGTTCGTCATACGATCAATTCACTCAATACCAAATTTGGTGTATATCAAGCTAACCAAATGGCCGCGAGCGCGCCATGAGCGTGGAATGCAAGTCATGTCGGACATGACAAGTCATGATTTCCATATCACGACTTGTCATTTATGTTCGTCATACAGTCATGTCACTCAATACCAAGTTTGGTGTATATCAAGCTAACGAAACGGCCGCGAGCGCGCCATGAACGTGGCATGTCAATCATTATTTTCATGACAAGTTAGTCATGATTTTCATGATATGACCAGCTATTTATGTTCGTCATACAGTCATGTTATGTCATAAAAAATTTGGTATAAATCCCATTAACGATACGGCCAGGAGAGCACAAAGTCGTAGGCGGCTAGATAGATAGATAGATAGATAGATACGCTCAAACTCACCGAAGTTCGCTAAGAAATGCTTCGCATTTAATAATCAAGAATCAGGTACAAGAAAAGCTTGAAGATGATGTTATTCAGCCTTCTAACAGCCCGTGGGCATCCCCAGTGGTGCTTGTCAAGAAAAAAGACGACACGCTGCGTTTTTGCGTAGACTACCGGAAATTGAATGCTGTGACTAAACGGGATGTATATCCCCTTCCCCGTATCGACGACACGTTAGATCGACTTCGGTGTGCAAAGTTCTTCTCATCACTAGATCTGAAAAGTGGATACTGGCAAATCGAAGTTGATGAACGCGATCGCGAGAAGACTGCTTTTGTTACCCCGGACGGACTCTATGAATTTAAGGCTCTCCCGTTTGGTCTCCGTTGTGCGCCGGCAACGTTCCAACGCATGATGGATACTGTACTTTACGGATTGAAGTGGCAGTGTTGTTTAGTGTAACTAGACGACGTGGTCATCTTCGCCGCTACATTCCAGGAGCACATCAAGCCAGTGGCGTACCAACGCGTTCGCGAGTGTGGGGGGGGGGGGGGGGGGGGCAAGCCTGGCTGACTCCGTCGGATATATATATATATATATATATATATATATATATATATATATATATATATATATATATAAATTGTACTGAATGCGACTGGCAGACGCTACGCTGCTAGAAAGAGGAGGACGACGATCGGCGGCTGTGGTTGTTGCTCGTGCTCGCGCTCGCCAGCAGTTAGAACTGCCTCGGAAAGGTCCTTGCGCAGAGCAACAAATAAACCTGCTCGACGTACGAAACCCCCCATTTTAAGTGGTGGAGGTGCGGGGTTTGCCGTCATCAACTTTTGCAATGGTTCTGCGGCACTTTACGCGTGCAACATCTCTGCCTGCCCATCTCTGCTACTACGCGGCGAGTGTGTGGGGAGCTTCGAGCCTTTGGATTGTGTTTTCGAAGAAACAACGCTTGGAGACGGGGCCTCGCTACCAACTTGTGCCGTCACTCTTGCAACCGACTCCGATGCCCCTAAGGACATATTCTGCAAAGCCATCGATTCCCAGCTCACGCCTGGGCAGCAGAAACAGATTGTCAACCTCCTCCAGCGTTTTCGAGCCTCCTTCGACCACGACCAACCTTCCTTAGGTCGAACGTCGGCAGTTCACCGTATTGATACCGGTCAACAAGCACCATTGCGACAGCGTCCTTACCGTGTGTCCACTACCGAACGTCGGGTCATCGATGAACAAGTAGATGATATGCTGAAACGTGGAATAATCCAGCCGTCTAGCAGTCCTTGGGCCTCACCAGTCGTGCTGGTGAAGAAAAAGGACGGATCTATCAGGTTCTGCGTGGATTACCGCCGTCTCAACCGAATCACGCGCAAGGATGTCTATCCGCTGCCCCGAATCGACGATGCCTTGGACTGCCTACAGGGAGCAGAATTCTTCTCTTCCTTAGACCTACGTTCTGGATACTGGCAGGTACCTATGGCGGAGGCCGATCGCGAAAAAACTGCTTTTGTCACGCCCGACGGCCTCTACGAATTCACAGTCATGCCCTTCGGCCTCTGCAATGCGCCCGCTACTTTTGAGCGGATGATGGACACGATTCTTCGCGGCCTGAAGTGGAATATCTGCCTATGTTATTTAGACGACATTGTCGTCTTTTCCACTGATTTTGCGTCCCATTTAACCCGCCTCGAGCAAGTTCTTACTTGCCTCTCCGGCGCGGGACTGCAACTGAACCTGAAAAAGTGCCACTTCGCCGCTCGAAAGCTTACGATCCTAGGGCACGTGGTTTCGAAGGACGGCATTCTCCCTGACCCTACCAAACTAACAGCCGTGTCGGAATACCCCAAACCGACTACCATGAAACAGCTCCGAAGCTTCATCGGCCTTTGTTCTTATTTCCGGCGCTTTGTCCGCAATTTCGCTACCATCATCGCTCCTTTGACCAAGCTCCTCGCTGGCTCCAGAGATCTTTCGGCATGGTCTCCCGCTTGTGATGAGGCATTCAACGAACTGCGCCGCATCCTCACGTTGCCTCCTATTCTGCGACACTTCGATCCGTCTGCACCCACTGAGATCCACACAGACGCTAGCGGTGTCGGGCTAGGTGCTATTCTTGCCCAACGGAAAGATGGTTTCCAGGAGTACGTCGTTGCCTACGCTAGCCGAACACTTAGCAAAGCGGAAAGCAACTATTATGTGACGGAAAAGGAATGCCTTGCCATTGTTTGGGCGATAGAGAAATTTCGGCCTTACTTGTACGGGCGCCCTTTTGACGTCGTGACTGACCATCATGCCCTCTGCTGGTTGTCGTCACTCAAAGATCCAAGTGGTCGTCTCGCCCGATGGGCGTTACGCCTCCAAGAATACGATATCCGCGTGGTGTATCGCTCTGGCCGCAAACACGCAGACGCAGACGCCCTCTCCCGTTCGCCCCTGTCTCCTGAATCTGCCTGCTTCGAACTTACTTCCTACGACACCACCGCCCTCACCATCTCCGACATGCCATCTGAGCAACGCAAGGACCCGTGGCTTGCTTCCGTTCTCGACATTCTGTCTGGTCGGACCCCTTCTCCATCTTCTCGGACATTGCGTCGGCAAGCCGAGCACTTCGCCATTCGTGAAGATGTACTTTACCGCCGAAATTACACACCCGGCGGCCGTAAGTGGTTACTCGCCATTCCGCGACACCTCCGGTCCGAAATATGTTCTACGTTCCACGACGACCCACAATGCGGCCACGCAGGTTTCCTCAAGACTTATTCTCGCATAAGTCTTCGATATTACTGGCGTGGCATGTACCGCTTCATTCGACAGTACGTGCGTGCATGTTCCACATGCCAAAGACGCAAGACTCCCCCGCAACACGCTGCCGGCACCTTGTTACCTTTGCCATGCCCCGCGCGGCCGTTCGACCGCGTCGGCCTCGACATCTACGGTCCCCTTCCGAGCACTGCAGACGGTAACCGTTGGATAATAGTTGCCGTCGACCACCTCACACGGTACGCCGAAACTTCACCTCTTCCTTCGTCTACAGCAAAAGACGTTGCCGCTTTTATTCTCCACAATTTGGTACTTCGTCATGGAGCCCCTCGAGAGTTGCTGAGTGACCGCGGTCGTGTGTTTCTCTCGGACGTCATCACATCCTTGC
This sequence comes from Rhipicephalus appendiculatus, assembly GCA_030522465.1. NCBI lineage: Eukaryota > Metazoa > Arthropoda > Arachnida > Ixodida > Ixodidae > Rhipicephalus > Rhipicephalus appendiculatus. The sequence continues at coordinate 5,145 of JALIZH010004497.1, read as the reverse complement.
TGCGTGAGTGCCGCGTCGTGCACCGCACCACAAGCGCCTATCACCCTCAAACCAATGGGATGACGGAACGCTTTAACCGCACTCTCGGGGACATGCTGTCCATGTATATCTCGTCAGACCACTCCAATTGGGACCGCGTACTACCGTTTGTCACGTTCGCTTATAATACCGCCATTCAAAGCACTACTGGATTCTCCCCTTTTTTTCTCCTGTACGGACGGGAGCCGTCTTGTCTTATGGACACTATTCTTTTGTACCGACCCGACGCCTCAGAGTCCACGACTCTGTCCCAGGCAGCAACATATGCTGAAGAATGCCGCCAACTTGCACGCTCGTTCACCACCCAAGACCAGGGGCGCCAGAAGTACCACCACGACGCATCCACTGACACTACTTCGTATGATCCTGGCTCTCTCGACTGGCTGCGTGTTCCATCTACTGCACCTGGCCTTTCCACGAAGCTCATCCCCAAGTACCACGGTCCATACCGCGTAGTTCAGCAAACATCGCCCGTGAACTACCTCATCGAGCCACTGGAACCATCTTCTGACCATCGCCGTCGTGGCCGGGAAATTGTCCACGTGTCCCGACTAAAGCAGTGCTACGATCCTCCGGTGTTTTCTGGACCCTAGGTCGCCAGGATGGCTCCTTATTCCGCGGGGAGTAAATTGTACTGAATGCGACTGGCAGACGCTACGCTGCTAGAAAGAGGAGGACGACGATCGGCGGCTGTGGTTGTTGCTCGTGCTCGCGCTCGCCAGCAGTTAGAACTGCCTCGGAAAGGTCCTTGCGCAGAGCAACAAATAAACCTGCTCGACGTACGAAACCCCCATTTTAATATATATAAAGAGAGAGAGAGAGAGAACTTCATTTGCACTCAATTTGATGTGATCTTTCATATACAGAGATAGAATATGGTTACCAGCGTAGTAGGTTACACTGGGACAACCATAAATATATCTGTTATGCCTGTAATAGTGTTAAACGCAACACTTCTTATACATTATCCACACAAGTTTATGCATGAAAACAATTTGTCGATGGTAGCCTCTCCCAATTGTACAGGTTTGTTTCATTCAATGAAATTTTGTTAACGTCTAGGCGCTGCTCACGAATAATTGCATTTTTTAAATGTAGGTTGCAGTGAATGCACCTATTCTTCTCCGCAATTAGTACTACACTTCCTTGCACATATTCAGGTTTCCGTATCTTGTATTTTGTCTTGTTTGCTCCTAGTAATAGTGAGTCTAGCGCATTGTTAGTATTACTACTTTTAGATTACTTACTATTATGTTAAACTTCTGAACCATAAGTTTTATTAAGTAAGAATTTCTAGTATTAGGGGCCTAGTAAATTCTTTATACTCATCGTACTTGTATTTGCAACATTGCTTGGAGGGCCCTCCGGCCCCTCCAAGTACATACGCCTTGTGCAAACGGTGTAAGAACAAATTTTCTTTGAAAAAGTGTGGGTCATTATAACTTTAAACTACCCAGCATTGTTTCCCGGTGCGTATTGGTCGTTAGCTGTTTATGATTGGACGAAATTTTCCCGGTCATGCACACAGCACCTGCTCGTAACGCGATGCAGCAAATGACTCTAATACTGTCCATCGCGTAGTGACCACTCATGCACGACTACATAAAAGATAAGAGAATACATTATTTTCATCATATTTTTATGATGAAAATATGATGAAAATTTTAAAATACCATGGACAATACATATTTTTGTCCATCGGTTCTTCCCGATTCGTCAAACATTTTCGGTGTGTCACAACATTGCGTGCTCGCTACGCGACATCACAAATCTGTGAAACTTGGCGGTGTTAAAATGGCGTGTGCACACTAAACAGCGCGCTACTATGCTTAACATTAAATAAATGCGTTTGGAGTAGCCGGGCAACGTCTCATTCTGAATGGAATTCAAGAAGGGTGCCCATCGATCATATTGGCAATGGCCTTATATTGCAGCTGGCGAGACGGATCAATATCAGTATCATAAACATTTTCAGTTGTAGTATAACGATGTTAAGCTGTTTGAGCGTGTACTCAACTCTGAACTCATCTTTGCTTAGAGAGAGAGGGAGGAAGAGAAATGAAAAAACGCTGCGCGTGTGCGCTTCTCTGCCGCCTGAGTTGTATTTTGCCTTGTACATGTAAATTCGAGATGACTCAAGACCAAGTAGCCCGCTGTCAATTCAGTCTCCTTAGTCCAGAAAACCGTGCACATTGAGCATTTCCCTGGTCCGGTAGATTAAGTTGCGGGAGAAGCATGAATGTCGGGCTTTATTAGAGTCCACTGACTCATTCCTCGCCTTGTTCCAAGCCGGCGTTATCGCTGCAAGCTACCATATGATAAGCAAGGCGAACAGAATAATCAGACACTAAAGCGGAAACCTTATTTCGCTCCCTCAGTGCGGCCCAACTAAAACACTCAACACACACATCGACGGATAGCAAATTTTGTATAGAGCAGCGGTAATGCTATTTCTTTCTGTTGAAAGAAAATTAATTTGCTGAAACACGACGAGTGTTTGATCGGTCCTAAGAACGTTTACTGGTTCCTTCCCACATTCGCGCCGACGATTACGTAAATTTCAGGCCAAGCACAGCGGAAAAAAGACATGACAGAATGTTCTAACATTATATAGAGCTCCTACTCAGCGATAGCCCCCTTTCTGTAATGCTGTAGTGCACAGCGCGCTAGTGTCACATAGGCGGCCCGCAACGCAGAGAACCTACAGTGCGTGTTTGTGATACACAAACGACAATGTCCACAGCAGAAGCCTAAGACAAATTTCATTTCATAATTAAATAATTGCTGTGTAGAAGTAAAAAAATCACGCCATATCCACGAAGTGAATGATGATGAGTGGGCGAAGCTCGATCGTTTTCATCCATGGCAGAAAGAGAATGTGTGGTCTGGAACGCGCTTTCTGGAACGTTCTGGAAGCGTCATCGTCATCGTTATCGCGTGTAGTGGGTACATTCCACTATACTGGAACGCGCTTAATACTTCATCGTTGTCACGTGTAGTGGGTACATTCCACTATACTGCGTCATCATCATCTTTATCACGAGGAGTGGGTACATTCCATTAGACGTGGCTACCTACCTACCCACTACTACTACTACAGCTACTACAGAGGAGGGACAGACCCACACCCTAAGGAGCTTCGCCCCTAAAATTATCCTTAGTTGATGGTTTCCGAGTGTGCAGCTGAAAGTGACCACTGTCGAAAGTTGGGGGGAGGGGGGGGGGCTCCGCCCCCCCCTAGCTTTCCTCAGTGGGGGAAGCTAGCGCCCCCCTTGCCCCCCCCCCCTCCCACCCCCGGTAGATACGCCTATGCATCAAGCGCGTGCAGGTCAGTGTTAGAGGCAATCCGTTCGGCAGATTTGACAATCAAGCCAGAGAAGTGCCAATTTCGGTTTCGAAGAACTTCGATTTCTTGGGCACGTCGTGAGCGCCCAGGGTGTTCGCCCTGGATCCCGATAAGACAGCCGCCGTCGCATGGTTTCCGGTGCCAACAGACAAAAAGGCAGTACGGAGGTTTCTAGGTCTATGTGCTTATTATAGACGATTTGTCAGAAATTTCTTGAAGATTGCAGAGCCCTTGACGAAACTTACGAGAGAAGATGTGCCTTTCCAGTTGCAAAACGAGCAACAAAGCGCCTTCGTCGACTTAAGAAAACGACTGAAAAAGCCCCCCAATTATTTCTCATTTTGACGAGACAGCTGACACAGAAATGCATACAGACGCCAGTAACATCGTCCGTGGATCCATTGTAATACAGTGGCAAAATGTCGAAGAAAAGGTAATTAGCCTACGCCAGTCGGACTCTATCAAAAGCGGAGACCAACTATTCGGCCACAGACAAAGAATGCCTTGCCGTCATCTGGGCCATCAGTAAATTTCGGCCGTACCTATGTGGTAGACCTTTCAAGGCAGTCAGCGATCACATGCACTTTGCTGGCTGGCTAATCTCAAAGACCCATCTGGACGACTAGCAAGGTGGAGCCTCAGACTGCAAGAATATGATATAACCGTCGTATACCGATCTGGAAAAATTCATTCATACAATATACAATATTCATTATACAATATACAAAATCATACCATATTCATTCGCGCGCCATGGCGCGTAGCTGGCTTTTACATGCCAAATAAAGCTGAGTAATTCATTAAACGAGCTATAAACGCGCAATTACACGCTTTCGTCGGCTACGACGCACGCGCGCCAAATGCAGACGCTCTACACAGCTTCATTATAATGTGACTACAGACCCCTTGCTTGGGGACAAGTTTGTAGCAGACATTTCGACAGCACCATTCGAAGCATTTTCTTTACCTTGCAATACCTTGTTTAAAGGATAAAATGGAAACCTCACTGTCTTTCGAAGGTACATTTTATTGCGCAAAATACAGGTGAGGCTGTTTTGGAGACGTAGCCGAAGTCTGACAAATAACCAGATACAGCACGGCGGCTTCCCAGGATGACTAAAGCTAGGTGTATCCTTTCACGATTGGTTACGTCGACACCCTCCCACTTTGCCACCCTGAGTGCTTACTTGGCGCTAAGCCCTGCCACAGAGCGGTAGACCACTCTAATTCATCGAACATTAATCTTGCTAAGCATTTTAGGAACCGTTCCCGGGCCTGTACAAAGATAAATCGTGGTTTTTGAAGCTGCATCACAGCGCGTGTTCGTCGCATGCTCGAGTACACATGTAGTAGCACTGATAATATGCCAACTGAGCTTATAAGCCTATACAGTAAAAGCACGCTAATTTGAACTTGCGGGTAATTCAAACTGATGCCCCTGTCGCGGCACAGCCCACAACGCGTTGGCACCCACAACGGTCCATTCGAACTGCGAGCCCCTTGACTTTCATCGCTTCTTGCGGAATTCGGACCAGAGTGATGTCTTGCAAAACCAAACTAAATTTACTAGAGATGCAAAACCGCAGCATTTCTTTGCAGTTGAGAATATTCCTGCTGTGCTAGAGCTCTTGCGGAAGCTGCATACAACCAAACGGCTGCACGTGCAAAGGCCAGATGGTCCAGGCATTAGAGATTTGGCGTGAACGTGTGTCTGGCTGAAATCTATAAACAGAAATAAGGTCGAGCGCAGGGCGTTTATA
>JALIZH010004496.1:0-10992 GCA_030522465.1 Rhipicephalus appendiculatus | reverse complement strand
TAACGACAACTGCGAACAGGAGAGTACTAACCAAGAGCCAGGTCGCGGAGAGGAATGGGAAGCTGACACGTAGTCTGTGGTGCAGATTCTTCTCTGCATGACGTAGACCTTGCAAAATTATGACACTTTAGTCATAAAACTGGCACACTTGCATCCGTCGCGGGCTGGTATTCTCACTCTTAACAAAACAAAAACAAGCATGGACATACCGGGTCTAAAATGGCCTCATCGGAAACGTCAGTGGCCGCCGTCCTTGATGTTGTTAATGGCGACAGCAGCAAAAACAACCTGACCCAGTACAGTGTAAGCGCGAACAAAGACATTACTAAGGCTGTAAAACGACAATTCACTGCTCTCACCGAAGGCCTAATTGCATACTACTAAACCAGTTGACTACGAACAAAGAATGGTCCTCCTATTCCATTTTTGAGTGGTGTACGGCAGCAAGCTCCTGCCTTCTTTAATTACACGCAGCAATGAAAAAAAAACTGATGAAGTATGCTATCCCGAGGATATGGCAATAAACAGCAGAAAACAACGGAACGCTTTGCTTCAGAGTCTATTAGACTGTGGGCAAAAAGAGCAAAAAAGTATATTTAAACAGCTGCGTGTAATGACATCTGATGACCGGTCAGCGCAGCAGCCAAGGCTGACATGTGAGCTATGATAATCACGACGACAAAAACCAAATCTTTGTTATTGCGTTTGGCAATGCTTTTACACTTAGGACCTCTCTTTCCATTTACTTTTCATTGCGAGACGTTATTACGTTTGATCATCAAGGCATTTCATATGTGAGACAAGGTTGTCGGGTTCATTTACGACCAACTAATTAGAGTAAGCCAATAAACCTCTGCACAGCGTAATCAAACACTACGTCCCGATGTGAAACTTAGATGTCCAGGATATTTTTAGAACGCATTTCTTTTTTTTTTTTTCGGAAAGGCTACGAGCATAGCGAACGAAGAGCTTTTGCAGACTTGTCCTGCAGGCCAGTGACGTAGCCAGGGGGGTGGCACACCATGCCCGTGCCCCCCTAAACAAATTTCTGCCTACGCCACCGCTGCAGGCATGGCGGACATGCTTTACGGCGAATAAAGCATATGTCCCAGGAAACATGTTTACGACAAAAATGGCTAATTAACTTCATAAATAATACCTTCGGAGCAGTTTATAGATGTTACATTTCGAGGCTGTCACATATTACACAACGATTAATTTTTATTCTCCATGATGGCACCTTTTTTTAAGACAATAAGACAATAGGTCATAGGTATATGCAAGTTGATTTATCAAATTTGTGGCACCACAGCGTAAGAAATGGGACCGGGAATAAATACATAGGACACAACGCTGTGTCCTGTGTGTTCACTGTTCCGTCTCTTGCGATGTTGTGCAACAATTTTTTTCCACGACGTTTACAGATGCATTTCACTTCTTAATCTTTCAATATATTGAAACAGAGCCCACATGGAGGGGAGTGGGGGAGAAGGGGGTTCTAAAAAGCCAGCCGCAACATCATGTCGGACAATAACTTCCGGTAATAAAGTAGTTGAAGAAGCTTGCATAAAGGCGAGCCGTGCACAGCAGATTACGCTTGCGGCGGCAGATGTTTGCCAGGCAAAAACTGCCCTCTCGCTGTCAGTATCGCTAAGTTTCAAGCTCAGTCACGGCGTCCGTGACGGAACATCCCGCCTTATAAGGCAGGGGGTGTTTCCTTATTGACGGCACTGTCAGAACAATATCTTGATCCCGCCTTGAGGCATGCTGACGAATATATCGAGTTCGTCGGCAGTCTGAAGTTGCCTGAAAAAAAAAAAAAGGTAGAGGGCCACTAAAACGTAACTCCCATAGACGTGTGCGCTTTCCCCATTAGGGGACCAAAGTTTTATCAAAGCCCCCCTCCCACACCCTGTTGGAAGAATGCAAAAGACGACATGCTTTATAATGGATGAAAAAGTGGAAATGAGGAGACTTCGTGCTTCTATCTTCTATCGAGGGCATGCCTTTGATCCCTAAATTTCAAGCAGAAGACATGGGAGGTTAACTGTCCTTCTTGAAATGCAATATGGAGGGTCTTCGGCCGCCGTTATGGTAAAAAGCCTGCGTGGCCATGGTGCTGCTCATCAATGATGGGACTGAGTAAAAGATGTAGGCAACCCCCCCTTCGCTGTTCCGCTCCACGTGCGCGCGCCTATGGTAACTTCCTGAAACTTCGCGTTCTAAACTGCTGCCCAGTTACTCACAGGTTCTTGTTTGTGTCTTATGCTTTTGTTATCTGTGGCGAAGCATGGACGGCTTGCATAGAACTCGTCCGTAAGTACGCCAAATTCTCTTTGCTCTTGGAGTTTCATAAATTATTTGTATGACCAAAATATTTCCTCTATAAATCGGCTTCATACACAACGCTCAGTTCTTAAAGCTTGTAATGTAAGGATAATTATATTTAACCCTTAACTAGATCTACCACATTCTTGCGCGCGCTTGGGAAGTTCTGATAACTAGCGCGGACTCATCCTTAGCGAACTACTGTCAGTGTGTGTACTGCTATTGGGCATAATGCACAGCTCAAATGCTGTACTTCTAAGATCGGCTTATCGGCATATCCAGCATATTTTATCTCTCGTGGTATGGAGCGGCTCCCTCGATTTCCTGAAATGTCGACTGTTCTGATTCGGCTGCAAAATAGGAGCAGCCAAAATGCCCCTACTTTGACTTTCCTTGTTGTAAAGCGAAAATTGCATATAGCAGTGCGAAACGTACAGTATCCATGCCGGGCTTGTTTTGAATTTGCTAGTATTGTAGAAGAACGTTGTCAATAACGTACAGGCGAAGTTCAAACCATTCGTATCACCTATGGCTTCATTAGTAAATTGCTCAGGCAAATGTAATAAGGTGGGGTTTACGACCTGCACAGAAGTTGGATGCCTGTCCTTAGTGAACCATCAACTACATCAGGGCCAAATTTCGTGAGTGCAGGGTGGAAATTACGCCCAATGTGCATGATGAACACCTATTTTCGCATTTGTCACCCATTTAGACACCGCGGAGTCGCGGTTTAGCGAAGCTGGTTGCCGCGTTCTTCGACAGATGCCGCCACCAAACCAGACCAAGCCGAGCGCTGCGAGTGATTGAGAGGGGAGAGTCGAATTGCAACTCAGCAGCTCGGGGCGCTGCTCGGAAGGACCGCAAGTTGGAACGTCACATATGGCGTCATTGGTTAAGTTAAAGCGATTGGCTTCAACTGGCGATGTCTTATTGTGACTACGTCTTCTCAAGCGACTCTGAGGTCATGCCATAAACAAAAAAGAAGGAAGGCGCGTTTTGTTGTCATCATGGTTAGCGTGCACGAGTTAAAGTTATCTTGCATTCTTGTGGTCGTCATCCACGCTGAGTAGATCGTTGGCGGGTTGAGTATGGTAGATATTGATGGTAGATATTGATGGTGTCATTTTTGCAACAGCGTACGAAACTTCGTCGTCCTACACGAAATGGTCGCTAAAGTAAGAAAATTATACTTGAATCTAAGAAATTCGTATTGCGAAAGGTTCAGGCTGTACTTATTTACATTTTCGTCACAAGGCATTTAGTCATTTAAACAGAAATGGCGTAGCCGTTTTCACACACGCATGGCTACTTTTGGGCGCTGCCCTTCGCTACAGGTGGCCACACTCTGGTTAGTTTTTTTCTAAATGTTTAACTATTTCTTGTCTTTTTGACCTGACAACCCTGATGCAAACACGCTGATAACAAAGTGTCAATGACGGCACGGCAGCACCGTTCCGCGATAATTACTTGTCTTTGTCAAGTTTCTGCGTATCCTTTTCGGCTTGGGGAAATATTGTAAGCAGTAACTTCACCCGCGAATGACGGTGCTCAAGTGTTAACGATTACTCTACCCCCCATTTTCAATGTTTTAATCAAAACGGTGTTGACATTGATGGTGGTTGTCGATCAGAGCTTCAAGCTTTTTTGGTCATGAGGCTCCGGAATTTCAAACGTGATTTGGCCTTGACGATTAAATATTCGCAGTGCCATTGTGACAGCAAGTATATCGGTGAGAGCGGTGAGCTTCAAGGAAAGAGTGAAACAGCCCGAATATGACGCCAAAGAGCGGCACGCGGCCCCAAGTTCCCTCGCTGAACACGTACAATCCACAGGCCACCAAATTGACTGGCCAAGTGCGCGTGTTCTTGCTAAAGAAAAGAAGCTTGCATCACGCCTGCACAAGGAATCTCTGCATATATAGGCGACTGCGCATGAGCTGAACAGGAGCGAAAGGACGCTTCCGACAATATTCACGCTGCTTACGTCACGTTTTTAGGCGTACTTAAATATGATGTGCTATTCTTATGGCTTTTATTGTGAAATTGTGAACAAGGCTCCGGTATGCGGAGCCGAAACACCAAGTAAATACGTTGAAGTCGCCGACTAATATAATGGGTTTGTGCTTGTAGGTGTTTTGTATTGTGTCGTCACAGTTCTGATTGTTGTTCGTCTATTGTAAACCTTTTTCTTTTTATTCACATACACACATATGTTTCGACTATAGCAACGGTTTTCTATATACCATGACAGCGGACAGTGAGAGAGAGAGAGAAAGAATAAAAAATCACGCTATATCCACGAAGTGAATGATGATGAGTGGGTGAAGCTCGATCGTTTTCATCCATGGCAGAAAGAGAATGTGTGGTCTGGAACGCGCTTATACTTCATGGTCATCAGCGTCATCGTCATCGTTATCACGTGTAGTGGGTACATTCCACTATACTAGAACGCGCTCATACTTCATCGTTATCACGTGTAGTGGGTACATTTCACTATACTGCGTCATCGTCATCTTTATCACGTGTAGTGGGTACATTCCACTATACTGGAACGCGCTTATACTTCATCGTTATCACGTGTAGTGGGTACATTCCACTATACTGCGTCATCGTCATCTTTATCACGTGGAGTGGGTAAATTCCACTACACATGGCTACCTACCTACCTACCTACTACTACTACAGAGGAGGGACAGACCCACACCCTTAGGAGCTTCGCCCCTAAAAGGAGAGAAAGGCAGGGAGGTTAACCAGAAGTGTAGCATCCGGTTTGCTACCGTGCACTAAGGGGAGAGGGAAAAGAAAGATGGAAAAGTACATTGAGAGTCGACGACAAAGCTAGGTCCTAAGGCCCATAATGTGTACGTTGAAGTCGCCGACTAGTGTAAAGGGTTTGTGCTTCTAGGTGTTTTATATTGTTCCGTCATTATTATGATTGATATTAGTCTATAGTCTATACACACATATGTTTCGAATATAGCACCGGTTTTCTATATAACATGACAGCGGACAGTGACAGAGAGAGAATAAAAAGGAGAAAAAGGCAGGAGGTGTTAACCAGAAGTGTAGCATCCGGTTTGCTACCCTGCACTAAGGGGAGGGGGAAAGGGAAAAGAAAAATGGAAAAGGGACAGTGAGAGTCGACGACAAAGCTAGGTCCTAAGGCCCACAATGTGTACGTTGAAGTCGCTGACTAGTGTAAAGGGTTTGTGCTTCTATGTGTTTTATATTGTTCTGTCATTATTATGATTGATATTAGTCTATTGTTAAAACTTTTTTTGTGTGTCTCACATCCACGAATCTCCCCCGAGGACGGACACCGCGGACGTGGACGTACGAGCCTCGGCCCTAAGGTGCTTCATCCCTAACATATTGTTCTTTTTGGTCGGTGTATCTTTTCGCGTTTACACATGCCTATTTTATTTCTTCTCTTGACGACTGTATGCACACATAATCAAGGTTATTTGTGCATTTTCTTATTTGTACAGAATGTGTGCGCTGCCATTACGTGACTGTAGCCGTCCGGTAAGCCTAGTCAAGCTTTTCTAATCTTTTTTCTTCCCATGCCCTCTTCTCTGTGAAGTGGTACCCAAATGAAATGAAATGAAACGAAACGTTCTGTTCTAGAAATGTTGGTTCCAGCGGTGTTCCTTGATCACCGATTCCACATCACTTCACCTTTCCCCCTCCCCTTAATGGTAGAGGCCCCCGTGTACTTTGCGATATCAGTGCACGTTAAAGAACCCCAGATGGTCGAAATTTCCGGAGCCCTCCACTACGGCGTTCTTCATAATCATATCGTGGCACTGGGAAATAAAATCCTAACAATTAATATTATTATCAACCTCCCCTGCTTCCCCTTAACTTCTGTCTCGTTGAGAGTCACCCCTATGCTGCACAATGGCCTCAGAATGTGTCGTTTCGGGGTTGTCAGACTAGCCAACTCTGGCCCCCCCTTTAGCCTCTACCCTAATCCCCTAAACCAGAGCCAAACAAAGCAAATAGTATGCATTAGAATGCGGCTGTTTAATTCGGTCAAAAAGTGTTCACCGTAGCTCTATAGACGTGTGTGGAAAATGTCCAAGAAATTGTTTTTTTTAAATATCAATGGAAAGTCTACACCACGTCTAGGGCATTCATTCAAGTGTCGGTGGATGTGTAGTTCGAGACAAGGTCTATCATGTGGCGATGGAGAATGTCGGTTGCATCGTAGCCGAAGATGAAATCGAGGTGACCGAAATTGGGATCAGGCATCATCTTCCTCAGCACGAGGACGTCCCGCAGACGCTCGGCAAGATCTTCTACGTCCCGTGGATCGGCGAATATGTCACCCTCTCCCTGATAGATTGCGAAGGGGACTCGAATCTTCTCCAAAGGATATGGTGGCGGATCATCCTGTAAACCCGAGAACAACACTTATATGATCAGATGTTTAACCTATGAGTTGGCACCTCAGAGGTGACCTAAAAGGTTGCCTGTAAGAAGCACGTTTGCAGTTTGGCGTAGGCAAGCTTTTAGAACGTCCAATAAAAGCAAAGAGCATTTTCGTAAATTTTGCTTTTAATGGACGTTCTAGCTTGCCTACATAGAACTGCCAATGTACTTCTTACAGGTAACCTTTTGGCTCGTGACTGACCAGAGGGCACGACGGAGCTCTTATTCGCCTTCTCAATACCGCCGACATAGGCCACCAAAAAAAAAAAATGGGACGTCGGCAGTACACATCGACTTGCCTAAGCGTCTCCCTTATGTGCAGGTTTTCAACGAAGGCTCCCTGGCTATGGTCGTAATACCCTCGGGGGTGTTGATGTAAGCATGGCCCTACCCAAAAAATGCCCTGCCGCGCCCGGCTTTGCTGCTCCTACTCACTAGGTTTTGTGTTCTGGCGCTACTATCGCATCTCAAGAACTGCATCAGCCGATGCCTATTGCGTTTCTTTTTTAGAGAAGCGCCGCCATGCCTGTCTTACGCTGGCATGCATTTGCAAGCTGGAAAGAGGTCGACTGGCTGAGTCACATTGTCTCTTCAATATTGAAACAAGGATTATTAGAATATACTTGTGGGCCAGTAGGTTGATCATTACGGCATAGTTGGTGAAATCATTACAGCATGTGGCAGCGCACAGCGGATGCAACGACGAATACAAGAACAAAAATTACTGCACAAGTGCTGCCAACAACGCTTGTGTTGTCGTTTTGTTTTCGTTTTCGTCGTTTCACCCAGGTGCGCTGCCATATGCCGTAAGAATTATTAAATGACGAATATTCAGGCGAGGAACCGAAACCACCAAGTCACCGTGGCAGCTTAGGGGCAACAGAAACAATCTCGTTTGTTAAGGTTGAAGTCGAAATTAAATGGTGCCACCACAATACACCATGATCACATTCATAGTAGCAAGTTTTTTATCCTGCAAGAATAGTAGGCATAGCCCAATTGTACTTTCTCCAATGGGGGAAAAGAAAAATCCGGTTTGCTGTATCGACATCTAGTGAGTGATTGGAAATGAGAAAGTAGTTAAAACACTATTTACACTGCGATGACTTCAGTGTGCATCCACTTCGGTGTCATTTCTACGTACTGTTGGGAGCAATATGAGCTAGAACACCGAATTCACGTCTATTCAATGATTATTTGCAATGTACTGACATCAATGTGACGCAGTGAATTACCAGAGATACCTTTCCGCGTGAGCGTTCACTGTCAGGAACACTTCTGCGCTTCCCAGCTTCGCTTAGCCGCTGTGACCGTCAAAACGTAACTTCAGCGTTCACGCTCATACAGCTCACGACAAAACATTTGTTACGACGCTGGAAGCACCAGCTGGCCTACGCCCGCACCTTTCAAGCTCAGCAACGAGCATATTCTAGTTATCTGCTGGTGCAGAGATGCCCACGGCAACAGGCATTAACGAGATGTGAAACTGGTTTCCTTTTTTTTTGGGGGGGGGGAGGGGCGGGGGGAAGGAGTGGGGTACAGCGCTCCCGCGTCGTTCAGTCACTCTTTACGCAATGGCATAATATGCTTGTGCCTTTCAAGTGCTCTGCAGTAAATTTGGCAGCCGATTAGCCGCTTGCTATAACTAACGCAAGTATTAGGATTATTCACGAAATGTTAGCTTTGGTTATTAAAAAGCAGCAGTCCCTGAGAAGTAGCTGAATACATTGGTGAACGACCAAGGACTACATATAAAGGATTTTATTTATGGAGTTGAGCACATACCTGTCCATATATGGCCTTATTATTTTTCCACCCGTAATCGAATCTGAGAAGATTCCTCCGCCGGTTGACCTGTAACAAAATCACCGCACAATTAAGCCCTCCGTACAGACGGTTAGCCCGCGAAGCTGAAACGTGTTGTTCCGGTGTTGATCACTGGGTCAATGCCGACGGTTCATTAAAGTCATTCTAAATTACTGGTTATGTCTGCCCAGAAATCATAACTGGTTTTTACCACGCGCGTGTTCCCTTCTTGATCTTTAGTGGACCAATGGTGAGTAGCGGTATGTGCCCAATTTCTGTGATACTTAGTACACACCGGGGCTGGGCAGAGATACTCAGAAAAATATTCCGGAATACAGACATCGAAATACATGAGCTGGAAGCCTAAAATACAGATACTCAGATACATTTGTCTTTGGCGTAACGAGATAGTTCGGTGATACTTTTGCAACAACACGGGAAAGGTATTCCGGAATACAGTTGCAGGAATACAGATACAACAATGCAGATACTGGAATACACTTTTTTTATACGGGCAGTTGATGCTACGCTAAGGCATTTCTCACAAAAAAGTAACCGGTAGCATACCAGATGCTAGGATCTTGTATGCTACCCTGCACTGGGGTTGGGGAATAGGGGGTTGAAAGAGGAAGAGAGATAAAAAAAACATAACCGAGAAAGGTCACCACATTATATTTCAGTGGCTGTCAAGTCACTGTGGAATTATCGGTACTGAACGGACCGATCAAGCTGCCCGTTCAGCTCATACAGAAGGCCACGATCTATCCATACCGCTCTCTAGAACCGACGCAGCTAGGAAGCTCCGCATGCTTGCTCGCCCATGCTCCATGTCACATTGGAATGAGCCGCATTTTACTCATGCAAGATTACGTTCCCTTGATCCTACGTTAAGCCTACGACTTCCGTACGCCTCGGTGGATCAGTGGCTAGGGTGCTCGGCTGCTGACCTGAAGGTCGCGGGTTCGATCCCGGCCGCGGCGGTCGCATTTCGATGGAGGCGAAATGGTAGAGGCCCGTGTACTTTGCGATGTCAGTGCACATTAAAGAACACCAGATGGTCAAAATTTCCGGAGCCCTCCACTACGGCGTCTCTCATAATCATATCGTGGTTTTGGGACGTAAAACCCCAGATATTATTATTATAGTTCTGCCCTACATCATGCCCTTCAGTAAGTACCAACTCGCCCAAGAAAAACTAATTGTGGAACTAAAACACGATAGCAACACATCAATGACACAAATGAAACAGAGTAGAAGCGGCCATGTGGTTTTTTTTTTTTTTTTGTCATGATTGCTCAAGCAACGCTGGTATAACAGATCAGATTTATTCAAACAGGAGCAATATATGGCTCATTTACTATTCGAAACTGTCTTTTTCAGTTCACGTTACAATCAGGAATCGCCCCATTGGGATTACATTCCTTTTAAAAGTGAAAGATACTGAGTGCACTTTACGCTGCCGTGAAATATAGCCCAGTATCGGTTTCGGGGTTTGACTCTCTTATAAAAAAAAAAAGAAAAAAAAAACTGCAAGTGTACTGTTCCTTCAAAACACAATTTAACAATTTAACTTACTTTTTTTTTTACTGACAGGTGATTACGTAAGCCCTAGCAGACACCGTCATAATCTATGACGTCACGGTACATTGAGTACGGGAACTGCGAGGTGGCGTCGCTACACGCATTTGCTTTCGTGCATATTCTCTCTCGCTTATGAAGCGTCTCCACGGGCCAAGAGTGGGGCCTATGCTATTGCGAAAATGTTATTAAGAAGAAAACAATCACTTTTCACTCTACATTCGGGTTCAACCAAAAAATAAGTGTCCGCTCCGCCGACAGCCGTCACTTTCCCACCGAGAGAGTTCGCACAGATGCTCCATCCAATCGCATTTGTGCACTTTCCGCGTATTTCAGGTACGTGATTTTCCCATACAGATACATGCACGCGCCGCTGGAATTTGGTAAAAAAATTATAACTACCTGCCCAACTTCAACAAAGATTTCGACATCACTATTCATTCAAACAATATCTTAGGTAGGAACGACAAACACTTGTTCCTTAGTATGCCTAGTATGTACATTAGCAGTGAAAAAATACTTTCGGTTGAGCGAAAGCCGCCTACCACGACTCTCTTGCACATATTAATAGCAGGCGCACCATAGTTCGTGGTTCGGAGCTTTTATTCATTCCTTGTAATCGACTATAATACAGTCTCATTTCTAAAGTTATGCACATTGTTAGCTTCATTTGTATTTTGATTGACAGTATTGTACCGCTTCAGTTGCTAAATCTGCTGATAATTTTATTACGATGAGATATCAACATGAAAGGGTTTAAAATTTCGTTCTTCAACTACGAAAGTGTGCTCGAAATTGGCATGGGTCTTCCAGGATTCCTTTAGAATAATGTATTTCAAGTGTGCTG
>JALIZH010004491.1:155000-174670 GCA_030522465.1 Rhipicephalus appendiculatus | reverse complement strand
CGCTCAGTATGCTACTGCTGGCTATGCTATATGCGGTTGTGCCTGCGTTACGCCAAGCGACGACGACAGCATACGATTACAGCATACGACAGAATACGACAGCCCGGCCCCCTAAAGTGCTCCCCACTTAGAAAAAAATCACAGCATATCCACGGAGTGAATGATGATGAGTGGGCGAAGCTCTGGAGGTTCATCGGTAAACCGTGAATCTTCCGTGAAATTCGCCCAGTACATCATCAAAGACGTGACAAAGCACTGTGTGTATATATAGAAGAAATTTATATTTTATTCGTGAGCCGTGATTTTCCGTTTTGTTTTCGTTTCTTCGTTGGTCGTGGTTAACCGTTTACATAAGCCGTGGCTTCCGTTCCCCCTTCATTTTAACGGCTTTATGGTCGGTGAAATGGAGGGAGAGCGGTTCCTGAATGGGTCGTAGTCGAAAGTTTGCAAAGACGAGATCGATGCAGGTTCCTCGGATGGTGGTTGGTTGCATGTGGTCAAACGATATGCAGTGAGACCATATCGCGATGCCATGTGTTGTATGGCATCGCGATCGTCATCGTCATCATCGTCATCATCGTCATCAGCGTCATCGTTATGACGCATAGTGGGTACATTCCATGTGCTGTGCCGTGATGGCAGCGTCATCGTCATCGCACAGGGGTGGCTACGACAACGACGCAGGACGACGCCGGACTAGCCTATGCCCTAAGGAGCTTCGCCCCTAAAACACTCTCATGTACTGGGAGGAGTCTGCTTAATATATTGCGTCGCAGAAGCGTAGAATGCTACCAGGCTCCAGAGAGAGAGAGAAAGACTTTATTTGGTGATCCGGCGGACGACAATCCTAGCCCCGCGAGGGGAGGGTCATCGTGATGCGGCCACGAAACATGTTAATTACGCAACGAGTGGGTGTCTTAAAGGCCCACCCATTACAAAGCGCTGAGATATATTTAATCATCATCGACATCATCAGCAAAAGCGTAAAGAAAGTGAGTAGCTGCGTAGGTTCGCGTACTGCCTTACGGGACGCGTAGTGGGCCCTTCGCTGAGTTGCAAAAGAAAGAATTATGGCGTAGTGGGCCATTCGAAACTGTACATACCATAGACATTCTAGGATAGCAAATAAGTTCTGCGGAAACCCGCAAGGTGGCGGAAGGGTTAATAAAGGGAAAGTAGACAACCACCCATTTGTAGCACAAAGCCACAAGGAAATCCATACGGATTTCTCAGAAGAAAGCTTCTTAGTTGCCGAAAAATTCGTCCTGGTCCGGGGTCGGGACCCCGGACCAGGACGAATTTTTCGGCAACTAAGAAGCTTTCTTTCTGAGAAAATCCGTATGGATTTCCTTGTGGCTTTGTGCTACAAATGGGTGGTTGTCTACTTTCCCTTTACATTCTAGGATAGTTGGAAACGGCCAATGTTATGCGCACAAACATTCGTTTTCTTGTGGCTCGGTTGAGGCACCCACCGAGAACCGAAGCGAGGCTATCAATTGAAAGGTGATGCGCACGGGGGCCCGATCACGCTATGTCGTTCTACCCTTGACGACGAAGCTCCAAGTCCACCAAGCTTTTTGTGAACTCTCACAAGCACGAAGGTCACTTTCCTCAACAAAATGACAACACCATCAGTTTAATTCTCACTCCAAGTTCCTTAGAGGCAGTCAAAGCCTTTTTGACATCTTGGATTCAAGTCTACTTAAGGCAACCGCCAAGGAACCGGACTGAAATATTTCTTAGTCGTG
The DNA here is from genome assembly GCA_030522465.1 of Rhipicephalus appendiculatus. Classification (NCBI taxonomy): domain Eukaryota; kingdom Metazoa; phylum Arthropoda; class Arachnida; order Ixodida; family Ixodidae; genus Rhipicephalus; species Rhipicephalus appendiculatus. Next base: position 172,922 of record JALIZH010004491.1, on the reverse strand, counting down.
GCTATCTGGATATAGGTGGTGAAGGCTGATACGTGTGATCGCGGAAGACAAGGTTAATTAGAGAATTTGAGATCATTGGGGAGGGGTCTTTAGAAGCTGGTCTTACGGCACTTTAGTTAAGCTTGGTCGGTAACAAATCGGAGGCCTAGAAGCTTAAAATTTTACATAGTTCAGGATAAAATATGCAGTCAGAGTTCTAATAAGTGTTGGGGTTCTACGTCCCAAAACCCCAATATAATTATGACGGACGCCGTACTGGAGGGCTCTCAAAATTTTCGACCGTCTGGTATTTCTTTAACGTGCGCCTAAAGCTAAGTACACGGGCCTCTCGCATTTCGCCTCCGTCAAAATGCGGCCGCCACGGCCGGGATTTGATCCCGCGACCTCCGGGTCAGCAGTCGAGCGATCTTAACCACTAGACCACCACGGCGGGTTGCAGCCCGAGTTCAATTTGTAGGAAGTAGTTCACAATGCGAACGTCTGGTATTGTCAGCTGCTGAAGTACGAAAGACAGATCTGTAAGCTCTCGCTAGTCCCGCTAAAAAAAATGCAAGACAACAACCCGACTGCGTGAGCTAGACGATACTTGTACATGCTTTTCTTTTGGAAATAGCGCTAGAAAATGAACGCGAACCAGAAGGGCGAGACAACAAACCACTTTCTGCTCCCCTCTATCTAACTCCATCCATGCCACGTGCCGGCTGACCGAGCTGGGCGCGTGCTACAATGTGCCCAATTTATTTCTCTCCAACCTCCCTACTCTAAGCTAGCAAAAAAAAAAAAGAGAGAGAAAAAAAAGACACTGGCGGCCGAATTCAATTTAAATGTCCGGAACGTAATTTATCTCCCGCTACTTCCGGCATCCCTTCTCTAACGGCGACACCCGCTCGTGCGTCGTGTTTGGCATGCAATCGAAAGAGCACGCGCGACTGCACACCGCTCAGTAAAACCATGCAGCTTTCGCTAAGTTTTAGCGGGACTGATCCAAACAATGTCCAAGTTCACGTAGCTTCTTGCAGATATGACTGTTTAACATGGTACAATATATAAATTCGTTATTATCCATACCTTGAAGATTGAATGATTTACTATACCGCGGGCACACACTGGCTTCGCATTGAGAACACATTCTAGCACCTTGCACCTTTCTAACACGTTCTAGCACCGCTCATACCTCCAGCTCGAGCCAGCCAGACATTTTCGTACGCTGCACGCTTTTAGTAACGCTGACAATAGCTGGTCTGTTCTTTCTTCTGCTTGCTTGGATACCGGTCTCCCGGTACTTCCTATGCAGCAGACAGAAGAAACATGGTGTAAGCTCTCAAGAGGCTATCAACATAGGCAAAACACGCGATCCAAAACGAGCCCAAGCAATAGCAACATACACAGCCACGAGCAGCGAGCATCCAAGAAGGAGATGCAGTCGACGCGGCTGGTGCAAGCATGCACGCGGAACAGCACGAAAACAACGTCGCCTAAATACAGAGGACGCCCGATGCATTTCGCTCGAAGGATATGCCGGTCTCCGTGTTGGGCTGCGGAACTGCGGGAGCAGGACATGGGGAATCGAAAATAACTACGTCTGTATACGTATCAAAACAACGAAGTTGGTTCTCCTTCGCGCGTTTCTCTCTTCTAAGTTGTCTTTCCCTGGAAATTCTTGCTGCCGCTGTCTCTTTGGCGCTGCTTTTGAAAAAAAAGCTCCTCTGAGTGACTATCCGCGTTTTCCGTTACACAAGTCTTGCCTCGTGGATCAGTGTGCTGCTTCAGTAGCAATGATGGGTGCTTTGCGGCCGCCGAGAAAACGCTTTCTTTCATGTAGGCAATACAACTTACCTTTTACTTCGAAAGCAAAGCACGCGCGTCGGGCCTGCCTTGGACGTATGCAAACATGTTTTTTTTTTTTTTTTTTTTTTTTTTTTTTTTTTTTTTTTTTTTTTTTTTATGGGAACATCGTCATGTGCAGGCTTATATATTATCACGTTAAATATTCTTCGAACTCCAATGTTCTCCACGGTAACGCGACAACGAGGTGTTTCTCATTAGCGAGGACGTTTCCTTTATCGTTAGCGATGTAGAGTGGTACACTTGTCAAAAAAAAAAAAAAACTATGGGTCTTTACGTGTTACTACGCATTTTATAGTCAATCCCAGTCACGTGCTGCCCTTATCCTTATTTTACATATACACCCTCCCTGTCTTTCATTCGTTTCTCTTGTCCGCCTCGGTGGAACAGTGGCTAGGGTGCTCGGCTGCTAACCCCAAGGTCGCGGGTTCGATCCCGGCCGTGGCGGTCGCATTTCGATGGAGGCGAAATGGTAGAGGCCCGTGTACTGTGCGATGTCAGTGCACGCTAAAGAACACCAGATGGTCAAAATTTCCGGAGCCCTCCACTACGGCGTCTCTCATAATCATATCGTGGTTTTGGGACGTTAAACCCCAGATATTATTATTATTATTATTCGTTTCTCTTCCTCTTTCTTTGATACATATGCACCAACAAGCTGTAACAGTTATCTAGCAGTCGCAAAAATACAGTACTCGCAGCTTCATAAAAGCCAACCTTTCTGCTAGCATTGAGAAATGTTCGTATCCAGTTATATTTATTTGCTTACTTCCCCAATTGTGTAAAGCTAAATCGAATATCCTGAGCCAGCCTTTCTGCGGTCGTCCCTTCATGTTAAACATACATTTATCATATACTTTATATGCGCCAGACTTTGTTCTACAGACTACATACATTCCATGTTCGATTACACATGCTCAACCAAAAAAATTGGGGGGACCCTTAAGCTTCGCCTTTAAGAGTTGAACGCGATAGCAATATCCCGTCCCTACTGCGTACTTCAATCACTTAGTGCATACTATGTAATGGGTAGTATGCTTTAAACCAGGAGAAATTATGCGCGGCAAATGTGGGAAATGTTTTCGAACTTGCTATGCACCCACTACGGGGTGTTAAGGGAATACGCGCAGTAAGGTGTGTGCCGTTTGTAATGGGTGGCTGGCTTTAAACTATGGAATCATTATGATAGTCACATATTCTCACGCCCGATGGCAATGTACGCTTGTACCACGCAATATTCCTAGGATATTACATGTTATATTGCGACGCCTATATAAAGGACGCTTGCGTTTGCGAAGCATGAAGTTATTTTCACTGCATTTCCAAGCAGAGGAAGTTATTTTCACAGTATTTCCAAGCAGAGCCATTCATTTCTTTTTTCTCTTCTTGACATGTCAATATTGGCTCCTTAGTGCTTAAGAATGTCAGACTTTGTTATAATAATTCTTCGACTCGTTTGATTGTTAATGGTCACCTCTCTAAACCTGTTTCTATTTGCTCTTCTGTAAAGCAAGGATGCCCAATGTCGCCACTTCTGTTCGCCCTTTATCTGGAACCGCTGTGTTTGAGCATAATACAATCGAGTCATATTCGAGGGTTCAAAATACTAGATAATGAAGTTAAAGTATTGGCTTATGCAGATGATGTAGCGATCTTTTGTACCGATAAACCAAGTGTTGAAAATGTGATAACTACAATTGGAAAATTTGGTGTTGTTTCAGGAGCTCGGTTAAACTCCTCAAAAAGTTTAGGATTATGGTTTGGCTCATGGGGCAGTACGCCGAACCAGTTTGCAGGGATTAATTGGACTCGCATTCCACCAAAGTATCTTGGTGTGCCATTAGATGCGTATCGATTCAGTGCGCGCTATTGGAAGGAGCGCGTCCCTATGCTTGAGCGGCAGGCACAGGCATTTGTCCCATACCGCCTTTCAATTTTTGGGAGAGCCAAAGCTTGTAATACATTTTTCAGCAACAAAGCTTTATTATGTGTTGCAGCTTATTCATTGTGCCAGGTCTTATGTGCAACGCTTCCATCGTATTTTTGCAACTTTTGTATGGTCTTCGACTTTTGAGCCCATGCGTCGTGATAACATATTCAGGAAAGTTAGTGATGGAAGGTTGGGTTTAAAACATCTGTATCTATGGCAAACAGTTTCACGATTTTTCTTTTTCCGTGACAGTTCCCATCCCATCATTCGTTCGTTCTTGCAAGTTACACTTGTTAATTTTTTACCTGACCTGGTTGTTTCTTCAAACTTCTCCGCGCGCCCGTGTCTGTGGGGATTTATGCAGGAAGTTTACTTTGCAGTTCAGTTTCTTAAAGCCCGCTTTTCAATAGAATATTTGTATACAGTTTCACGCAAGACACTATATAAAGATTTACTATCTATGCTGTTCCCTCCTCCGTTGTACCGCTCAGTATACTTTGCTCTTCAAGGACATGATGTGTTAGAACGAGTGCGCAAAATGTATATATCTCCCAATTCAAAAACATTTTTTATAAACTCCATTCTGAAACACTACCCGTTAAAACTTGGTTACAAAGAAAAGGTATTTTTGTTTCGACGGTTAACTGTCGTCTCTGTGATGTACCTGAAACAATAGAGCATTGCTTCGTGAGCTGCAAAGACTCCATTCTATTCTGGGATGTCCTCCAACGAACTCTGCAGAAAAACTTTGCAGTTAATTCGTACACTGTTCGTTATCTTATGCCAACATCTCTTGATGAAGTGCCATTCGATATGTTTTTCCTTATCGGTATACATAGTCTGTGGAAGACGCGTATGCAGGACCGCAACGCAGAGCCGATCACCTCTGCACGCACGCATTTCATCCGAATGGCTATTCACTTAAAAGATGTTTACGATGAACTTGACTTTAGGCCTGACTGGTGCCCCATCTTGGAGAGGTGCTTAGCCTCGCCTCTTTTCTTGTGCAGCACATTATGAAAAACTCTCCCTGGACTATAGGACCTTAGCCTTCGTGTTTCTTTCCCAACAGTGCTTGTACGCTTATTGTCGCTATGGAACTGCAACTGTGCAACTGTATGCGATACTGTGTACTATTTTAATACGCATTCTATTAAATACCATGATGAAAAAAAAAAGCAGAGGCATGGCTGTGTGGTAGAACACCTGCTTGCCACGCAGACGACCCGGGTTCGATCCTCACTCGGACCCGAAAATTTTTATTATTTATTTTATTTCCATCTTTCTCGATTTTTCGGTCATGGACAAGATGATAATTTTTCGGTCACGGACAAGATGATAATTTTTCGCTCACAACCAACGACGCCGACGCCGACGCCGACGCCGGAATTTCTGCGAAACGAGCTCTTTAACGCTGTCGCGTTAATAACAAGAAAATTTCACGGAAAAAAAGAAACACGACAAAGGAATATAAAACATGCCAACTACGTCTCCAGCCAACGCATTTACAAGTAGAGAGTCTCCATTTTGAGTCTCAATCCCTAAATAACCACACGTGAAAAATATGCGCCTAACAAGCACGTAGTCATAACTAAACACTCATTTATCGGCTCATATATTAAAAAATTTGTGCCGCTACATGTCCACGATTTTATCCATAGAGTTGCTAGCGTTTCTTCTGTTTGGCACTAAATCGAACACGTAGGCCAGCGACACCTTCCCACCGAGAGCCCTCGTTTTCCCATCTATTTGCTCAAGCCGGGTGCATCATCTCTTGACTGCAGGCGCTGAAGTGCGGACGCACCTCGGGGCACCGTGAACGTGCACCCTCCTGGAGCTCAGTCACAAGCTCTCACCGAGAGACGAAGTACGGAGAGAGGCAGAGGCTTACGTTCCTGGTTGAGCTAGAGGCTCGCCATATCGCCTAATTGCCGATCGAGATAACCACGCCAGCCTGTAAAGCGTGCGTGGTTACTGGACACTCCACCGAGGTGGCCAGTGGCGTGCCCTCATTCTCAAGTATAACTCGTTGTTGGGCGAGTTGGTGCATTGCATCAAGAAAATATATCTAGCCAAAAACGGATGGAAGACAGGAAACGCTGAAGGAGACAGGAAAGCGGCTAGACTGCTAGACTAGACTACCAAGTTGGTAGTTTACCCGCTTTCCTGTCTCCTTCACCGTTTCCTGTGTTAGTCCGTTTTTGGCTGGATATATTTCCTTGATGCTCATTCCCTCCTGGGCGAACGGGTGTTGGGACGCGTGTACGCGCGGGAGAAGAAGACACGACCGCGCGGCGTGAATCCCAAACATCAACTGTTTATTCAGGTTCTCTGGAGGTTCCGGAGAGCAGCGGAGGGTGGCGCTGCCTGGCGGCTTGGCTTGGCTTGGCTGCCGCCACAGCACTCCCCCCCTAGTGAGTTGCCGAACGGAGTTAAAGGTCCAGGCGAGTGGGTGCTCTTGATAGCCGCCCACTGTGCGTCAGCCGGGAGGGCACCTCGTGGACTTGGGCTGGCATTGAAGCTGGGGGGTCCTGGCGATGATTCCCTTAGTGGAGGCAACACGGCGTCGTCACGGTCCATGTGTGCTGGCTTGATGCGGTCCAACGACACGACCTCCTCACGGCCGTTTCTCTTGATTGTGAATTGCTTGTTACCACGGCGGAGGACTTGAAACGGCCCATCATAGGGTGGCTGAAGAGGTCGCCGAACCGCGTCGTGTCGTACAAACACATATGGGCACGATGTGAGCTGTGGGTCGACGTGCACCACACGCGACCCTGGGGGGCCGTGGAGGTACCGCGCGCAGTTTGCTCATGACGTTGCGTAGGCGAAGTGCATAGTCGCTGCAAGCTATGGATGCCTCCTCTGAGCCGCGCGCAAAGAGCTCTCCCGGCAGCCTGAGTGTCGTGCCGTAGACCAGCTCAGCGGCGCTGCAGCCAATGTCCTCTTTCAAGGTGGACCTTATACCCAAAAGAACGAGTGGGAGGGCCTCCACCCAGTTGTGTTCCTCGGTTGCCGTGAGCGCAGCCTTCAGCTGGCGGTGAAAGCGCTCCACCATGCCGTTGCTCATGGGGTGGTACGCTGTCGTGCGTATGCGTGAGGTGCCCATGAGCTGACTGATGGCAGTGAAAAGGGCTGATTCGAATTGTCGGCCGCGGTCTGTTGTTATCGTGGAGGGCACACCGAAACGGGCTACCCAGTGGTACAGGAAAGCACTCGCAACCGTCTCGGCAGTGATGTCCGCGATAGGGATGGCCTCCGCCCAGCGGGTGAACCTGTCGACACAGGTCAGCAGGTAGGCCTTTCCGTGGCAGGGTGGCAGTGGGCCGACGATGTCCAGGTGGACATGATCAAAGCGAGAATCCGGAGTGGGGAGTGTTCCCAGTGCTGTCGAGGTATGGCGTTGTATCTTAGAGCGCTGGCAAGCTACACATTCGCGTGCCCAGCGTCGGACGTCTCGATTTACGCCCGGCCAGACAAATCTTGCCGTCACCAGTCTTTGGGTGGCTCTAATCCCCGGATGAGACAGTCTGTGCAAGGACTCGAACACATGGCGACGGAGGCTCGCGGGCACGAACGGGCGAGTTCTACTGACGCTTGTGTCACAGCAAACCTTGTCCTCGGATCCGGGAACTGGGATCCACTCAAGATTCAGGGCAGTGGTCGCGGTCAACAGGTGTTTCAGTTCGTCATCTTCACGTTGAGCGGCTGCCAAAGCGGGAAGATCAACCTGTAGTGTGGGCATGATGGCGTTCACAGGATTCCGTGAGAGGGCGTCCGCTACCTCGTTGTCGCCGCCTTTGACGTGGCGGATATCAGTCGTGAACTCTGATATATAGGACATTTGGCGCCGTTCACGTGCTGTGTGCGTTCCACCGTCGGAGCTTAGCGAGCGCAATGCATAAGTAAGCGGCTTGTGGTCGGTGAGGACGAAAAACTCTACACCTTCCAGGAAATGGCGAAAATGTCGTATGGCAACGTACACGGCCAGCAGTTCTCTCCCGAAGGTGCTGTAGCGGCGCTCGGTAGGTGTTAGCTTCCTCGAAAAGAAGGAAATCGGGCGCCAGATTCCCCCCAACGAGCTGCTGTAATACAGCCCCAACGGCTGTATCGGAGGCATCCACCATTACGCTCTGCGGGACACCGGACCTGGGGTATTCAAGCAGTGCGGCGTTTGCCAAAGCGTCCTTGACCTCGCAGAAGGCTTCTTTTGCTTCTTGAGACCAGGAGAGGGTGTCCGAGCCATTTCGTGAAGTGGCCAGCAGGTCGTGAAGAGGTTGAAGGATATGGGCGCAGCGGGGAATGAAACGGCGGTAGAAGTTTACCAAACCCAGAAATTCCCGAAGCTGGCGCTTGGCGGTCGGCTGCGGAAATCCTTGCACGGCTTCAACCTTGTTGGGTTGAGGAAGAACTCCTGAGGCGGAGATGACGTGTCCAAGAAACGAGAGTTGTCGCACACCAAGCTCGCATTTGGCCATGTTCACGACCACGCCGTGTTCCACTAAGCGCTGGAAGACGATGCGCAGATGATTCACGTGCTCTTCCGGAGTGCTGCTGGCGACTAGCAAGTCGTCAAGATAGGCGTGGCAGAAGCTGAGGCCGCGTATAGCACCGTCCATGAACCGCTGGAATGTCTGACCCGCGTTTCGGAGTCCGAATGGCATTCGGAGGAATTCGAAAAGTCCGAAAGGCGTTGCGATGGCGGTCTTCGGGACGTCCTCCGGGGCAACGGGAATCTGATGGTATGCCCGCACCAGGTCAATCTTCGAGAAGATAGTGGCACCGTGAAGCCTCGTCGTGACATCGTGTATGTGCGGTACCGGGTATCTGTCTGGAGTCGTTACCTGGTTCAGCGCCCTATAGTCCCCGCATGGTCGCCAGTCTCCCGGCGTTGACTTTGGCACCATATGAAGTGGAGATGCCCAGGCGCTCGACGAGGGTCTGATGATCCCTAGCTCCATCATGTGTTCAAATTCCTGTCGTGCGACCTTCAACTTCTCTGGAGGCAAACGGCGAGGCCGCGCGTGCACGGGTGGGCCGCTGGTGGCGATGTAATGGCGTACCTTGTGCTTCACCGCGGCGCTGGCTGGCGGCTGCCTCGTCAACTCGGGAAAATCCTGCAGAATGCGAGTAAAACGTTCTGCACCGGACGGCCCGAGCAGAGTGGGGCTCAGCGGAGGGTGGTGCGAGGGATTGCCTTGCACAGTTGCCTGCGACACGGGATCGTGAAGGCGGCGGTTGCGCACGTCGACGAGAAGGCCGAAATGCCGAAGAAAGTCCGCACCCAAGATGGCGAACTTCACTGCTGCCACGATGAAAATCCACCGGAACGTTCTGTTCAAGCCTAAATCGAGTGGCAGCGAGCGATGTCCGTAGGTGGCGATGGTTGTGTTGTTGACCGCCTGAAGCGGGGACGCACTGGGGACACGGCGATCGGTGGACCCAACCGGCAGGACGCTCACCTCAGCGCCGGTGTCCACGAGGAATCGAAGGCCACTGTCGCGGTCGGTGAGGAAAAACACTGATGGACGACGTTCGGGGGCCTCTGCGACACTGGTCGTCCTCAGTGCCGGCCGCTCCCGTTTCCCGCATAGTCGCACGGAGGAATGCATTTGCGAGCAGCATTGCCATGCTTCCTGTGATACCAGCAGATTCTCTGTTGCACTGCTGGGCGCTGGCGCTCCTCGGGAGTGCTGCGGGCCTGCATCGCTGCGACGGTATCGGCGAGGCGGGATATCTGCTCCCGGATGTCATGCAGCGTGGTCGTGGGCGCGCCGCCGGCGATGTCTGGCTGTAGCGCCGCGACGGACGGCGGAGCGACCGCCAGCACCGAGTCCGCGAGCTCGGCGAGTTGAGACAGGCGTTTGTCGGCAGCCGAGGCGAGGACCATGCGCACGTTGACCGGAAGTCGCTGTAGGAACAGCTCGCGAAGCAGTCTGCTGTCGGCATCGGTGGTGGCTGCGCCGGCCGTGTGCAACAGCTGCCTCATGTGGCGCAACAATTGGCTGGGCGTCCGGTCCCCGAGCTCGGTGTCGTGCAGTAGCTGCTGCAGTCGCTGAGGCTCTGACGGCGTGAGGCGGCTGATGAGCAGCTGTCTGAGCGCTGTGTACGCGTTCTCTGCAGGTGGAGCGACCAGCAGATCGCGTATCTCGCTCGCTATTGCCGGTGGGAGGCTGGCGACCACGTGGTGGTACTTTGTTAGCTCAGCGGCAATACGACGAGCGGTGAATTGGGACTCCACCTGCAGGAACCACAGCTGCGGGTCCGCTGTCCAAAACGGCGGGAGCCTGATGTCGACGGCGGAGATGGCCGGTGCGTCAGGGGGAGTCTCCATGGCGTCGGTCGCTTGAAAAAGGCGGTAAGCCTCGTCCGGGTCACCACTGTTGGGACGCGTGTACGCGCGGGAGAAGAAGACACGACCGCGCGGCGTGAATCCCAAACATCAACTGTTTATTCAGGTTCTCTGGAGGTTCCGGAGAGCAGCGGAGGGTGGCGCTGCCTGGCGGCTTGGCTTGGCTTGGCTGCCGCCACACGGGTCTAGATCGTGTCCTGCGGTAACTATTAGAAGTAACCTCCTCAACTAAGCCTATATCTGCGGTTCAATTTGTGCGGTTGAGAAGAAGCGAAAGAGCAATAAAGCTACACCTAACAAGTGGCGAATGCTGTGCATAGCTGCGTGCGTTAGAAGTATATTCGCTCCTCGCGGATGCTCTATTGCGAGACAGCAGCGCGTAGTTCTGTGCGGGCGTGAGTGCCAGTTCACCCGAGGTGAGCACGTCCGACCGCGCACCTATGGTGCTGCGCACGGCAGCCATCAGAAACTCATTAGCTACGGACTCTGAGCGGAGCGATACGCCCCGCTGCTCGAAGTCGGTGTCTCGTTATCGCCCCCTCCCCTCTGCTTCATGCGCCTCCCTCTCCCACGGGGTCCGATATTAGGGGCTTTTAGCTTGTCCGTATACTTCTTTACGTTACCGTGTTACCGGATACCGGAAGGAATCTGCGCATGCGCGGGCCTTTACGGAACGTATACTTTTCACGGAACGTAAACTACTCGCCGGATAGGCTTTACGTTTGCGGCCCTACCTCGCAAATCCACCTTCGTTCATGGCTACGCGCGATATTCAATTTGCGGAGACTCCTGCCGCCGAGTCAAAATAAGCCGTAGTGCGAATGCGAATTGCGATCACCCTGTTTCAGTCGGCTTACCGAAGCTAGAGCGACGTAAACGTGAGAGGCCTAAAACGCCTAAAGCCCCCCCCAACAGGCTGGATAGGTGGCGCCATCTAGCGGGGTCAATGTGAAACAGGCAAGCACAAAATTGTTATTGCAGAAACATCGCGCATTTTACTCCTTGCGTAAATGCCTTGCAGTGAAATAATTATGAATGAGTTGCCTTTTTCATCATTTTCTCCCTTAAATACTAGATGATAACAAACGTGTTCATGACTGTGGTTGCACGAAGCGTCACAAGATGTCGACACCATCGTCGCTAACCCGATATTTTTTGCACCCTTTTTCGTAAACCGAGATACTGTACACGCTAAAAACCTTTCTTATTATTTTGCCCAAGCAATTATTCCATCTTATCTAAATCAAGTAAAGTTTAAACGCAGTTATCATCACCATTTGGTGGTTTTGCGCAAACGTAAAGGTTTACGTTTACGCACGCACGTAAACGTTTACGTATGAGGAGCTAAAACTTTTCTGCAGCATGCGTTCTGGTAAGACGGTAAACGCAATCCGGTAACCGGTAACACGGTAACGTAAAAAAGTATACGTACAAGCTAAAAGCCCCTATTGTTCGTTTCGAAAATAACGCTGATATGTGACAATGACCCGCGCGAAAGAACGCTGGGGAGGAAACGTTCAGGTGGAGGGCCATGCTGCGTAATATTAGCGACATACAGAAAAAAGATTATGACGGCGACGCTTCAGCATTGAGGAGATTTTCAGGAGACGTTCTAGTGAAGGCTGCCGCAGCTACTTACCCGCAGAAAGGATGCCATCGCTTGTCCCTGCTATCCCCTTAGATAAGAGTCTTATCGGCTCGTGTACGTTTAGAGATTACTTGATTTGTGTGTTTTGTTGACATATCTAGAAGGCTAATTATAAAATGTGGGCTAGATTGTTAGTCAAGCAATTTTTCTGGTCGAATATTTATGACATGATTTCTATTAAGGATGGAACGGGAGATAAATTAAAGGCAGGGACGTCAAGCCAGTCTCGAAGGACTGGTATGCAGACTTGCACTGGGGAAATGGATTGGGGATTTCTAATAAAAATTTTTAGAAGGTTTAAGCATCCTTCTAAACGCATGGTGGCCCGTTTGTCTGTGCAGCAGCATATGTATAGCAAAATTAGCTATCATAGACTAACGGAAAGCGTGATCAAAGACTTTCTTTTTCTTTAAGCTCAAGTTTTATTAAGTGTCTTATAACGTGAGGAACAACCCGCTTCATTTTCTGGGCATTTTTTTTTCGCTCCAACATTTTCCATCTCAAACCTATATATCTGAACAGCACTGTGAAAAACGCAGGATATTCGTTGCTCAGCGCATACTACAAATGGTCTTGAACCTAACCGATTGATTGTGCTTTAGAGATAATGGTACTAGACCTAATAACAGTGAGCGAAACGCGCAAAAACTGGCTATGCAGACAAATGGGCTACTTGTCCCGACAGGAATATTACTGTACGGTAACAAACCTACGCTCGTGGCATCTTTGTTGAAATTGTTTCATGTTAAGAATACAAGCGTATCGGCGCGCTGAATAAAAGTCCATAATTCAGGCGGTTATATTGCTGTTGATAATGAAGCTTGTCATTTAAAACGATCAATTTCTCTTGAAATGGCGCTGTCTCTTTTCAGAATATTTCTGTCAATGCGTCATCCCTAACTGGCTTAAGTGTAGCATCCCGCTTAACCTTGTTGATTCAGTAAAGTACATAAGAAATAGCGTGAGGACCGGGCAGTTTGTTCCGAAAGGTTCGGCATGAAAACTTTAGCTTTAATTACAATAGACTAAATACATGGGAAGGAAACGAGATTGGTCGGCGGGAGAGATGGAAAAAGATTCTCAGTCGGTGAGAATGAGACGTCTATTAAATGACCATGTATACGCCGCCAGCTGTAGCACGTTTCAATTGGCTGCTCCGTTTTTAGCAATGAACTGTCACCGACAACTTGGATGACATTTTTTTTTTTTTTTTTTTACTGGGTACACATTCCAGAGTGGCTCGGTGAACTATTAATATCCAGAGTTTTGCCCTGGACGTGGAATTTGGCAGTTTAAAACCACACGCGTTTTTTATTGCACCATATTTGCTGCTTATCCTCGAATGCAGAAGGGGTTCAATAGGCTCGAGACGGGAGATGACAGAAATAATTTTAGGCAGTAAAAGTAGTGCCAAGAAACGAAAGCATTGCGTCTTTCCTAATCCAACGCTTCGTGAGCGCTCAATGCTGGTTGAACAGAAAACGCGTTCTTTGCGCGCACTCTATCGAGTTTGTAGTTAATCAAAGCGAGCTGAACGCGGCTCGCTAGTCACCGACACATGAAGCGTTTTTTTCGTAGCTTTCAGCCATTTGCTCGCTATTGGTGGCGCAGCCGTACAGCCGCTCGACGAAATCGGCAGTGCAATTAGAAACAACGATGCGCAAATTGCTGCTGCCAGTGAAAGCACGCGCGCGCTGACGAGCTCACCATCGCCGAATGAGGACGTACGCTGAAATCCCGAACCCCGTACGCAAGCTTGCAGGTACGGGCGTGTGCAAGCTCACTCTCATTCTTTTCCTCACCCTCCTTCACCTTCTCTGTGCAACTTGTGCATCTTAGCAAGCGCAGCGGAACAATCACAAGAGAAAAGAACACGTAGACAGGACGCGCCCGTCCTGTCTACGTGTTCTTTTCTCTTGTGATTGTTCCCGCTGCGCTTGCTAAGATGCACAAGTTCCACACCCACCACCAAATTTCCGCGTTGAATAGTCTTCTGTGTGCGTTCGTGCAGACAGGGTTAGTTGCTGAAGGGTGTTCTCGTTTTTTCATGACCGAATGCCTGTTTTCCTTTGTCCGCTCAAACTATCTCATCTTGCCTTGGTCTTTATTTTTTCCTCTCAGTGGCTTTTTCTTTTAAATAGTGACAAATCGCGTTTACTTTCTTTCTCTCGCTGAGACACTTGTCGTCGACAGATGGCATCGTTAAAAAAATTCGTATTCCCCCCACGGGCCCAACTCGGCGTTCGCTATACAATATTACTGTCGAACAGTGAAGATGCGTAGTGCACTCGCTTTGCATTTGCGAAGTTGTTTAAAGTGAAGACCGCGTACGGCGCGGAAACAATCCGGGGCTTTTTTTTTTTAACACGAAAGTGTTTTATGCTGGGGCCCACCAAGATTTCAGTGACGTATTTCCGTCACGGAAATGACGTCGAAAAAATACACACCATCAGAAGACAAAGAAAAAAATTTCCGTCAACCGGAGTCGAACCTACGACCTCTCGGTCCACGACTAGCGATGCCGAGCACGCTATCCATTGCGCCACGGTCTTTTCTTTTTTCTTTATTGCCTGTTTCCAGACATTATGTACAACAACAATGACATATGGGTAATAACAACAAACAGTGTCAGTCCTACAGGACAGACACCAATTTTAAAATTCATTGAGGGCTGTCAAGGGTTCCACCCTCGACAACCACTCAGGTACAAACTCCTGCGCTTTCTGAATTTCAACAAACTTCGACATGCACTCCCTGAAGTACATTCTTGCGGGTCTTGCATCTGTATCACAATGAAATCCTGCCATACGGGCGCGCCATAAACAGTGGAGGCCTGTTAACATTATTAAGTCAAACGGCAAACCATCATCATTATCTATTGGGAGAAATCTGATGCCATATAGATCCAACGGGAATTCCTTCTTGATTGTTCTCTGCAGTACATCCCAAAAATACACTCCCTCCCAGCAATGTAAAAAAACGTGGTCGATAGTTTCTGGCTTATTACAAATGAGACAGTCTGACCCCCAAGGTAAAAAGAAACCCCGCTCTTCTAGAAATACCTTGACATGCAGTGTACCTGTGTGAAGCCTAAAAAAGAAGGACTTTGTGGCGGGAGCCACTTGCATTCTTTTAACCCGTTTTAGCACGTCCTGCCCTTGGCCTCCACTGTACATGGCCCTGTACATAGGAACAGGTAAAATTGTATCACACACATCTCTGTACAGCTTCTTACGTGTCACTGAAAACAGATACTCATTAGAAAATCTGACAGATAAAAAGCGGATACTTAAGATCACCTCCCTGAGATACCCGCAGACAGCGCCGGTCATGTGGTCTGTACCAACTACGTATCCAGGTAAAGCCCTCATAAGCCTCAGTTGGCACACCGTACGCAGGAAAGGATCGCTCACATTACGGAAAAAGAAGAACCTGTTTATGATTTGCCTTATGAAAAGGTGGGGTAGTCCCAAACCTCCGTTCTTTACTCGCCTAAACAGATTGGTTCGACTGCATTGTTCCCAACTCGAGGCCCACACGAAAACTGCAAAAACACGATGAAATTTCTGTATATTAGCCCGTGAACAATGCAATACCTGCATGACATACCACAGTTTCGAGACGAAGAATAAATTGCAAACCGTAGATCTCGAGAACATTGATAGATGATTACCCTGCGACCTATTCGCTTTCAACTTAATTTCTCTTGCCTGTTCTAGCCAATAGTTCTCATTGTCTTTGTAGTGTTCTAGAGGTACACCTAGATACTTGACAGGTGTCGTCCCCCACTTAATATTGGCAAAAACTTCTGGTCTGGATGACCACTCTCCGTGCCAAAAACCCAAGCACTTTCCCCAGTTTACCAGACTACCAGTTGCATTGCCAAAACTCTTTACTACAATGATAACCTCTGTAACACTTTCTTTGTCTGTGCCACAAACTGCGACATCATCCGCATATGCCAGAATTTTAACTTCTGATGCCTGCAATCTAAAGCCGTGAATGCTGCTGTTTTCACTAATTGCTAAGCACAGCGATTCTATATAGATGCTGAACAATAGGGGGGGCTCAGCGGGCACCCCTGACGGACGGAACGCCTAATGTTAATGGGGACCCCTAATGACTTGTTAACTACTAAACGTGTCGTGCAGTTGCGGTATGCCAACGCTACTCCATCTCTTATTATAGAACCAACATTCACGTGGTCTAATATAGCAAGCAACAGGACATGAGAAACACAGTCAAACGCCTTTTCGAGATCAAGCTGCAGAATCGCCACACGACCTTGACTGGCGTCGCAACACTCGAGAACACATCGCAGTTTCTGTATATTAGTCACAATCGACCGTCCCATAATGCCGCATGTTTGGTGAGGCCCAACCAATTTTTTGATGACACCCTGGAGACGCCGCGCTAGTACCTTCATCAAAATTTTGTAATCGCAGTTAGTTAATGATATAGGCCGATATGACGATACTAGTTTTAACTTCTCTCTATCTTCGGTCTTTGGTATCAAAATAGTATGTGCCTCACTAAAGGACCGTGGCAGACCATCCAGTTTATATGACTCGTTAAAACATCTTTTAACAGTCCGGATAATTCACATTTAAATGTCTTGTAAAACAGAGCACTGAGGCCGTCCGGCCCCGGTGACTTCCCAGGATTCAGCTTATCTATGGACTTTTCTACTTCCATTTGTGAAATAGGTAGTTCTAACGCTTCTCTCGTGTCATCAGACAACTTTGGCATCCTTCTAAGGAACGCCTCTTTAAATACCTCCACATCAACTGGTTTAGTAGCGAATAGTGCCTCGTAGTGTTTAGTAAACGCCTGTCCTATGCTGTCATTGTCTGCCATCTCTACGCCATTGTATTCGATAATTTCTATATGGTTCCGCCTGGCGTGACTTTTCTCGAGTCCCAGTGCACGTTTCGTTGGGTGCTCATCTAAGGTCATTTGCATGGTTCTGGCTCGCACTAGCGCTCCTCGATAGCGTTCTTCATCATAAATCTCTAATTTCTTTTTGATATTGCGCAAATCATCGACATACACCCCAGGTTTCTCACATTCCAGTGCTGTCAGCTGCTCTAGCATCAATTTTAGCTCTCTCTCTTTCTTTTTCGATTCAAATGCAAGGACACTGGATCGCTCTATCGCTATCATTTTGATGCGTTGCTTTAAAAAGTTCCCACTCCTTTCCTATTTTCTCTACATGAGCTTCCTCAATTTCCTTAATTTCCTTCATCACGGCTACGTTGAAGGACTCGTCACTTAAAATATTGGTGTTCATTTTCCACTGCTCCCACGAAAAGCTATTGCTTTCTTTCTTCGAACCTATCTGGCACTTTACTAGGCAATGATCAGAAAAGGCAACTGGCACAACGTTATAGCTGCTGCACTGTGTTATTGTCTCTACTGATATGTATATTCGGTCTAATCGGGCATTGCTTGCACCTTGAAAGTGGGTATACTTAACTGCCCGGGAACTTTCCAGACACTCTGCAACATCCACCAACTCATAATTTACAACCATTTGCGCAAGAACATCACTACTTTTGTCTTTAAAATTGCGACTGCTTGATCTGTCTCTGTCTTTCAATACACAATTAAAATCCCCTACCAACGGTCACATACTCCGTAGGCTATACAAACGCGCCTTTTATATCTGCCAATGTCCTGTCGCAGTGCTCTTCCTTAAGTGAAGTAATGCATCATAACTGTGAAAGCCACAATTAGTTTCTTCAGAGCGTCGTTTCTACGCGTCCGTCCCATTCGGCGCGTTTCGAATAGGAAAAGTGCAATTTTGTTGACGCATTAACACAATGCCAGGTGGCGACCTTACCCCCAGCGTCAGCGTCACTCATAGCGTCCATCCATACCAAAGCTAGCTCTGCGACGCGCGAGTGCTTTGTGTGGCCGTAGCTCTGCGTTCCCAACTCTCGCCCCGCGAAAAATCGCAGCCGGCCAACGGGGAAGACACGACGAGCGTTGCGTTTCCCTCTGGTCGGGCAGTACCGCAGTACTTGCCGCGAGTAGGCGGCCTTAGCCCAAATTCGGCGTCCAATCAGTGATGCTCTTCTGGCTGTCACACCTCTTTCTCTGATTCCGCTCTCACCGTACAGATACCACAAGCATATATGACCACAA
>JALIZH010004491.1:142500-150000 GCA_030522465.1 Rhipicephalus appendiculatus | reverse complement strand
TCTGCAGAAGAGTTCGCCATTTTTTCAATAAAACTATGTTTCCCGCCAAAAATGGAGTTCTGTGCATGAAAGAGTTAAAGTAAAGGTCAGGGCTCATCCGAGTTACTGGTACACTGTATCCGAGTATTCAGGTGCAATCGACATTTTCTGTGGTTTGACGTAGACAGAGGCTCCCCTCGTGACGTTGCAGAGGTCAAGCAAGTATTGTCGATGTGATGCTTTTCGGGGCGCATTTTCGGGGCGCGCACAATACCCCGACTGGCACCCGGTGAGGACTAGTGTTCGTCACCCCTCTCTTTTTTTGTCGGGCTCCTCTCAGGTGGTTTTGGCTGCTTACGCCAGGAATGCTTTTCTTTTTCCTGAGGAGGACACGCTCAAAGCACTCACATCGTTTCATTCTTCACCGCCCGCGGGTCCCCCCTACTTGAAAACGACGCGTTCAGCGTCACCGAAGCTTGAGCGCATGTAGTCTCAGGTTCTGCCCCGCTGTGGGGCGCTAGTTTCTTATAGTATTTAGGCGGGCGTTTCGAACTGAAGCAAAATCATTCTGAATTAACCACGCTAGCATTAATTATACGATGCGTTAGAGCATTTCCGATTCAATTTCGGCATTACCAGACGCAAAGCTACAAATTACTGCAAAAAAGTCGCAAACAAAACTTTCGTTGTCAGGGGTCCTTTAAACTTTGGCCGGGTGGCTGAATCGTGTGACAGATAGATAAACAGAAAGGCAGACAGACCAAAATTTCTGCGTTGAAGTATCCCAAGAAAGACTACCATTTTAGAAAAAAAAACGAAGCAAGTGAAGAGAAAGCAACGTTCCCACATTCTTGCTTGCCAATTTACTGTGCGAGGCTCCGTTAAGAAAAAAGAAGAAAAAGGAGAAAGCAGGGCAGTGGGGCTAATTACGCTCCAGTACGTGAATAATTGAGGCCACTCTTCCGAAGCTCCGGCTGATGGACGTATTAGCAAGCCGCCTCAAGGAATAACTGAAACGCTGGCTCCCTGTTAAAACCGGATTGGACAAAAAAAAGCCTCAACTGGCCGCTAAAATATGTTCTTTCTGCTAATATATGAGATATCTTTCGGTAACCAGAAGTGTGAGCAGAAAATATAATTACCCAGGTCGGTCCCATCAGTGTGTTTAAAATTAAATTACAACCTGAGTTGCGTTGAGACGTTAAACCCCAGAAACTAGGTAACCTTCCTATATCCTCCTGCTGTTTTTTTTTTTTCAGAAATATAAATATACCTCTGCAACAGCATAATTTGAAGTTGTAGACACATTGCGTTCAATTATAATCTAGGCGATCGCTAACGACGAAATTTAGAAATTTTGTCCCTATTTTTAGGTATTAGTCTTTACCCAATTGCTGTACGTTCTCATAACGTAGTTGTGCTCACATAAAAGTAAAATGATATTTCCAAAACGTTATTATGTGGAGCGCAGCAATTTGCAGTCGGAAGGCTTCTGCAATCAACCTGTCACATGTGACAAATTGAAGAGAATAAAGACAACATATTCATGAAGAATACTGTAAAGTATCTGGAACAAAAAACAAAACAAAAGTTTTAAGCAGACAAAAACAACACGTTCTCTTCTATTATTCCCTGCCACTTGGTCAGCATCGACAAAAAACCTATTTCAGTTACGAGACTTTTTTTGTTTTTGGCCTTTCGTCAAGGTGCACAACTGCTCCCAAAAAAACAGAAATAACTACATCTAGGCAAAAAAAAAAATCAAGCGAAAATCATCACTTAGCGCTGCTGCCAAGCAAAGTCAAAACGTGCACCTTGCCGGGCAGATGGTTCGGTCCACATCTTACGGTTTTAGCGTCAGAATTCCAGTGACAGTAACAATAAACGAATGAAACAAGAAACGAAAAAAAAACGCTCAGCGCTATTTCGGCACCTGTCTGCCCGAGAAGAACAGAATCCAGCTAACATGTTCTTAGTACGGATAGAATCACACCTGTCTAGAGCAGCGGAGCGCGTGGCTGTCGATACTGGTGTTGGCCGCAGCTTCTACCTCGCGTTAGCTACAAGCTTTCGTTCATGCTTGAATTATAGCACAAAGGCATAGCATGCGTTATGACCATATTTGGTATCATTACGGCGTCGGTCTTTGCATATTTCTGCAGAAAACGGCAGTTGCAGCGGCCGGCTGGGCGCTCTAGACAAGGGTGATTCCGACTGTACATCGCGCAATAAGGAGCTTCCAGAAGCATGCTGGGTTAATATTTGGGAAAGTGACGCTTCTTTTCATTTTTATTTTCTTAGCGTGTCACTAGGATTTATTTCGATTGTTCCTCGTACATCTACTTGTTTATTTTTTTTTTAATGTTCGGTAGCGTACGGTGTATTGGGTCGCCGAACTTTAGAACATGCGCTTACGCTGCCAGATCGAGAGACGGAGTGAGAGAGGAGTTTGATATTAAATCTAAAGATGGCCTCAGCACAATGCGGGCTTCTTGGACACATATGACATTTAAAAAGAAAAAACAGAAGCGCGAAGCCACGGATGTTCAATAAAGATGATAGGAACAAACATTACAGATCTGGCTTACGTTCAACATGAATATATATCCAAAAAACGGTTAAAACTGAAACATAGATCTATGCAATAGAGGATTGAATAACTTGCTTCTTAAGCAATTCTTGCCGTGTTTTTCTTCGGAAATACTTGTACGCACTTCTTTTTTTCTTATTTGTCCTGGCATTTTGCAAAACATCTTAAAGTGTAGGTCGTGTGGATTTGACGAAGTTCTTTTGAAAAAAATAAGAAACCTCGTGAGTTTATTCGTTATATTAGGCGGGCGCAAAATGTCGCAAAAAACGTGATGATTTAGTGTACGATGAGTGATTTTTCAATGCTTTTTTAGACTGATGAGATACACCAAGAGACGGCATCGTGTGAGACAAAAAATTGGGGGACCCTTAAGCTTCGCCTTTAAGAGTTCAACGCGATAGCGATATCCCGTCCCTACTGCGTACTTCAATAACTTAGTGCATACTATGTAATGGGTAGTATGCTTTAAACCAGGAGAAATTATGCGCGGCAAATGTGGGAAATGTTTTAGAACTTGCTATGCACCCACTACGTGGTGTTAAGGGAATACGCGCAGTAAGGTGTGTGCCGTTTGTAATGGGTGGCTGGCTTTAAACTATGGAATCGTTATGATAGTCACATATTCTGACGCCCGATGGCAATTTACGCTTGTACCACGCAATATTCCTGGGATACTACACGTTATATTGTGACGCCTATATAAAGGACGCTTGCGTTTGCGAAGCATGGAAGTTATTTTCACTGCATTTCCAAGCAGAGGAAGTTATTTTCACAGTATTACCAAGCAGAGGCATGGCTGTGTGGTAAAACACCTCCTTGCCACGCAGACGACCCGGGTTCGATCCTCACTCGGACCCGAAAATTTTTATTATTTATTTTATTTGCATCTTTCTCGATTTTTCGGTCACGGACAAGATGATGATTTTTCGGTCACGGACAAGATGATGATTTTTCGGTCACGGACAAGATGATGATTTTCCGCTCACAACCAACGACGCCGACGCCGACACCGACGCCGACACCGACGCCGACGCCGACGCCAGAATTTCGGCGAAACGAGCTCTTTAACGCTATCGCGTTAATATACAGCTGGTGCTTCAAGTGCAGACTCCGTGAGCAGAATTCAAGCAAACGCTAAGCCGCCGCGAAAACGAAGAGCCATGATCTCGGATATTACTTGTCGGCTTATTGAAATGGCAAAATGTAGGTACACAGTGCTTAAAGTTTCTACTGTTATTGCTTGTCAACAGTTATCGATATGCGACGGAAAGCTATCTCAGTTGTTTCTCTGAAACTGGTATTCGGAAGTTAGATAGACGGGAGTTCGTTAATTACCATTGAAATTAAGTAGTCGGAACCAGTCCATTCCCGCGATGTTGAAACAGAAGCATTTTCGTAAGGTAACCTTAGCTTTGAGTTGAACGTTCTAAAATAAATCATTCGTAAGAGAAGCCCGGACCTAATGACTAAGAAAATATGAGCTCTCGAACGCTTGGTTCACGAGTAAATTGTAGAGTTCGACATATCAAACGTGTTAGCTAGTAGCAGCCGCATTCTGAATTCGCGAAACTATAGCGAAAATTTTTATTGTGTCCAAGTTTTACTCTTCGGCAGGGCAATTACCTGGCTGGGAGGATCAATGGTGAGCTAACGCAACCTTCACTTGTATGAAAAAGAAAAAAAAACTCGACAATTTCGTTTTCGTTTGATCAGATGCGCGCTTCAACACTTTTGTTTCCGAAAAAGGTGGCTTACACTTCCACGCAGCGCAGTGCGTGGCCAAGTTACCAGAGTGAGTTAAAAATGAACACGCATAGTTACGTTCTTTAGGCCGTCCATTAAGACACTGGCATGTGTGGCCGATGCATTCGTTGCTGCAAGACAGTGTAATGCACTACACAACACCATCTGTGCAATCCACAAATCTATTCCTATGCTTGACACGGCAATCGTTCCTCTTCCCTTCACTTTCAGATGCATTAACCTTTTCGCAAAGTGCCTTCAATTTCAGAAGTGCCGAGAAGACAACATTTACATCGTTTTCTTGATACATCAATCACATCGTTTTTCCAAAGCATCAATTTTCTTGATGCTTTGGGATAAATGGCGAACGTAAGGAATGACCAGTGGCGTCCGCCTTTGCCCACTCGAAGCAGACCTTGTACCCTGATAAGCTGATTCGCCTTGGTTGCCGAGGAGGAACTGCGCAACGTTACTTCCGGCAAGAAGGTGCCCTGTTGCTCAAGTTCGAGTGGACAGAGGTGAACGCCAGTGGTCAGTCATTATATTCACCATTTCTCCCAAAGAATCAAGAAAAAAATTGCTGCTAAACACAATGTAAATGTTTTCTCGGCGCCTCTGAAGTTCAAGGCACTTTGCAAAAAGGTTAACGCATCTGAAAGTAAAGGGAAGGGGAACGATTGCCGTGTCAAGCATATGAATAGGTTTGTGGAATGCACAGATGGTGTTGTGTACTGAAATCCACTGTCTTGCAACAAGAAATGCGTCAGCCAGACGGGCCGGCGTCTTAATGCGCGGCTTAAAGAACGTAACTATGCGTGTTCATTGTTAACTCATTCTGGTAACTTGTCCACGCACTGCGCGGCGTGCAAGTGTAAGCCATCTTTTTTCGGACACAAAAGTGTTGAAGCGCGCATCTGATCAAACAGAGAAAGAAGTTATCGATGCCATTTTTATTCATGCAAGTGAAGTTTGCGTTAGCTCACCATCGATCATCCTATCTGAAAAAGAAATGGAGTTTTTAAAGGCAGCTATGATAACTTAGATATGATGGCTTTGCAAGTGTCTATAGGGGATCGTGACGCGTTAACTGATGTACAATATGTGCTTGTTTTTTTCGCTGTTCCTTTTGATTTTCCTTTCTTTTCTTTTCTCGTAACATACGTAAGGATGTGTGTGGCACAAAAATAAAACAGTTTTTATCACGCGCTTCCCCCTGTGTGTCTCTTTTTTCTGTGGTCACTTCGCCTAGTTCCTGGCAGCGCTAATAAGCCATGTAATGTTTCCTATGTGTAGACTCTTATAACCTTGGTACAAAAAAGTCTATTTCAGGTCACAATGCAAGAAGCTTCCTTACAACGAGAGCTGTTTGTCCATGTTCGCGTAAAATGTTGCCGACAAAAGCTTTTTCTAGAACCTGAGAGATACACAGAAGCACGATGCATCTATACACCAGGTACCGAGACGTGAGAAGAAATTGAGAACGCGACAGCTCGTCGCTTCTTTTACCTCTTCCTCACTCTCCTTGTCGACTCTTTATTGTCCTTCCTGCGAGTTTTTCAAAACACTACCCCCTAGATATAAAGCACAAGAAAGAGCCGTCAGAAAATACGAATCATGAAAAATTCGAGGAAGTAACCGTTGGACACTCTTGTGTCCCTCTCCTACTTTGTGCGCCTTCTCATTGATGTCCATGCAGCCTAAAAAAGGAAAGCATGCGAGTAGTTTAAAAACTGGAGGTGCCGAAAGAATAAAAGAGCCTGTCGTTGTGCTGACTTCTTGGTGGTCCAGCTCCTATCGCACAAACCGAGGTGGGTGCATAAATTGTGCTGAAGTTACACATATAGCTGGAAGCGCTGGTACCCAAAGCGTGGGCTTGAAGTACATCGTGCTCGAAAAATAGGACATTTTAAAGCTACCAAGTCGTATCGGTTCTGTTATACCAATTAAAAGGAAAACAATGTCAATCGGGCACTGGTGCAGTCGCCAAGAAATTTAGGTTCTCTTATAGGCGCTTGACAATTCTGCTTGCCCAGGTTTTGTCTTTTTTTTTCTTTTTTTTCTGCGTCTTGCCCTCGAACATTGCAACAGGTGAGATTTAGCAGAGACATGAAGGTGTAAGTTGGGAAGGCGAAAAACGGAAAAGACGTGGATGTTTATAAAGAGGGTGAACTGTGAAAATGATGCTCCGTTATTATTGTATTTTGAACAAGAAAGAGACGCTATGAGCAAAACCTTTTGTTGCTTAATGACACGGACGACGTGCAATGTCGAACTACGAAACACTCCTCTCGCTGTTCAGCTGCCAAACAAAATCACAGCGAAGGGATAAATACGAAATAAAAACAAGTACAGAATGAAATGAGTACCTCCAGAAGGCCTCGCTGACTACAAACGCTGCTCATAAAACTATCTGGTTTGTTCATGGTACAGAGTCATGTGTTCATTTCCGGCTGGACAGAAATGCTAACAGCAACGTAATACTGCGGCTGTCTCCGTTAAAGTTCCCTGCCTACTTCGCGTCCTCTTCCTTCTACATAAAGTGCGTAAAGACACCTGCCAGCTGCTATATTCACGGAATAAAATTTTAAGTAGCGATCTTTCACAACCGCACAAAACGCAAGTAAAATTTTCATAGCTGCCAGTGAGCATAGTTACCATGAAAATGCCGTTCTTCCGGCAGAGCTAGCTGTGTTGTTGTGGCACTCCGTAAATTATAAACTGAAGCCCAGCATTATAGTCACCGCCGTCTATATGGTCTGAAAGAGCCAAAACCAGTGAGGTATAGCAGTAGACATACAGCTTATATGTAGCATCTCGTATAAAAAGCACTGGGCTCGTTAAGGAGGCACGATGGAACTACTGCCGAGCCTTTATAATGAAATTCTCTTCATTTGCCTCGTTCATCGTGTAATGAAGAACCGCCCCGGAAGCCGAGGCGTCGTCCAAAGCCGCGGAAGTGGTTTAAACCATAGAAAGCGAGCGCTGCTTCGCGCTAATGCATTTTGCAGAGGTAGGCGGAGCAGATTTCAGCTAATACGCAGAATGGCAAGACGGGGCAGCGCATTAAGAGGGTCCGGCTGACCTTATGAATTGAGGGCCTAGGTATTTTGCGCATTAGCGGAAATAAGTTCGTTTGCAGCGTACGCTTGCCGTTTTTTCCTCTACATTGTCGCCTGCGCTGTATAACT
>JALIZH010004491.1:130000-137500 GCA_030522465.1 Rhipicephalus appendiculatus | reverse complement strand
CGTTTGTGCTCCTCCAGACCTCTCACACTGTCTTGGCCGAAAGACGCGACTGGCAATGAAACTATACGAGAATACAATGCTGCCCTTTCCTGCCACGTAGCTGGGCACGTCCGAACGTGATGATACCATGCGCCGAAAGCCAAGCACGCGTCGTCTGATAAATGGACGCACCGTCGCTTCCTTTTAAGGCGAAAGCCTTTAATGTATCATACTCACGTCCGTCCGTGTCCGTCCGTTCGCCCGTGTTCTTCCGTCCATCCATCCGTCCATCCGTGCTTCTCTCCGTCCGAGCCCTGGCACGGTGCCTGGCACGAGCCCTGGCCGCCGGGCCGCACATACGGACGCCGGTCGCGTCGGACTCTACAGCGCTCGCGCTTTGCTTGCGTAGCGTCGCTGTGCCCAGTGTTTCCAATCATGCAAGGATGGAGACGCGCGCATCGCGTTCTATTCTCACCAACCCCGTCTCAATGGACACGCGTTCGCGGAACACACTTTGGAATTTACAAAGTGTGCGTTACTTTAAGCGCTGGAACGCAGATGGCGTCTGCACGATGCGCAAAGCGCGAGAAAATACGAACGCATGCGAACGGAGGCATATTAGTCTCGCGTGTCGCTGCGATTCGCCGTAAAAAAAATTTTTAAAAAAAGAAAACACGCGCACATTCCGTTTGTGTGCCATCCCACTGAGAGTGTAAAAGAAAAAAAATTCCCCATCTCCCGCTAAAGGGAACGATGTGTGGATGCGAAGCAGCGGGTAGATAATTAGCTTGAGCGGGAGGAACATCGCCGCTCTCATTTCACGGCAGCGGCCCGGTCGCTCATCGCGGCGCTGCGCAGGAGAGAGAATGAGGCGCGCGCGCTCCGTCATTTTCATACCGCGGAACTACCGTGGCGCCCCCCAGCGGAGTATGCAGCTGTCGCACCACCTGTCGTGCGTGCCGCTCCGTAGAGGATTCCTAGAGGAGAGAACGGTGGGGGGACAGTAGGATAGGAGAGAGGGGGGAGGGGACGTGCATGCGCTGTGGGGATGTGGGACGCGGGCGCCGCTCCGTAGAGTAGAGGATCTTTAGAGTAGAGAGGGGGGAGAGGACGCGCGCATGCGCTGTGGGGTGTGGGACGCGGGGGGCCGCTCCGTAGAGTAGATGATTCCTAGAGGAGAGAAAGGGATTGAGCGTAGGAGAGGATAGGGGGGAGGGGACGCGCGTGCGCTGTGGGGGGGGTGTGGGACGCGGGGGGCCGCTCCGTAGAGGAAAGGATTCCTAGAGGTTAGAAAGGGGGGTGAGCGTAGGAGAGGAGAGAGAGAGGTGGAGGGGACGCGCATGCGCTGTGGTGGTGTGGGACGCGGGATGGAGGGACGGACTAAGCTCCCTTCAAACACATGCAAGCAAGATCAAGGAATGGAGTCAACCTGGGCGACAGCCATTGCAAGCAGCCTCTCTGTGCTCTCGGCCATGACTCTGATGGTAGTGGTTCACGGCCTTCATATTACTACAGTGTTATGGTTCGCATAATGGGTGCTTCCCTACTTCATGAAAGTGGCCGGACGCGGGACGCCGGACGCGGGACGCGGGACGGACGTAGCCCGAGCATAAGATGCTTCGCATCTAAAAGACATGGCATAGTCAGTCGAATGGCCACAAGCTTTCGCCGAACAGACCTGGGATGTACAAAGTGTCCCTCAATTTTTTAGGGCGCAGCTCTATAGCACCCGTTCTTGCGTTGAGTGGGGTCCTTGTTGGCGTTAGCGTCCGCGTAACTGACAGAGAGAAAGAGGACGCAAGAGAGCGAACGCGGAGTCTGCCGATATCTCGAGCCACTGACCTCTAACCTCGTTTCCTTCCTCCGTCACGCGATCGTCCATCGGTCGGAGGTTGTGCGCATGCAGGGCTAGCCCGTGCATTGCGGCTGGCTTCGCTTGTCGTAACGGGGCTGTCGCCGTTTCCCTCGCTTCATGAAGGCTGCAATGCACTGAATGATGTGCGCAGCACTCGAGCGCTGGCCGTTGCTGTGGCAATATGTAACGAATGTTACATTGGCTCGGCTGCGGAAAGCCAAAAAAACTTCCCCACCTCCCGCTAAATGGAACCATGTGTGGATGCGAAGCAGCGGGGAGATAATCAGCTTGAGCGGGAGGAACGTCGCCGCTCTCATTTCACGGCAGCCGTCCGGGCGCTCATCGCGGCGCTGCACAGGAGAGAGAATGAGGCGCGCGCTCCGTCATTTTCATACCGCGGAACTACCGTGGCGCCCCCCAGCGGAGTATGCAGCTGTCACACCACCTGTTGTGCGCGCCGCTCCGTAGAGGATTCCTAGAGGACAGGACGGGGCGACCGTAGGAGAGGAGAGAGAGGGGACGTGCATACGCTGTGGGGGGTGTGGGACGCGGGAGCCGCTCCGTAGAGAAGAGCATTCCTAGAGGAGAGAGGGGGGAGGGGACGCGCATGCGCTGTGGGGGGTGTGGGACGCCGGAGCCACTCCGTAGCGTAGAGGATTCCTAGAGGAGAGAGGGGGGAGAGGACGCGCATGCGCTGTGGGGATGTGGGGCGCGGGCGCCGCTCCGTAGAGTAGATTATTCCTAGAGTAGAGAATGGGGGGTGAGCGTAGGAGAGGATAAGGGAGGGGACGCTCATGCGCTGTAGGGCGTCTGGGACGCGGGGGGCCGCTCCGTAGAGTAGAGGATTCCTAGAGGAGAGAGGGGGGAGGGAACGCGCATGCGCTGTGGGTGTGTGGGACGCCGCGCCGTAGAGTAGATGATTCCTAGAGTAGAGAATGAGGGTGAGCGTAGGAGAGGATACGGGAGGGGACGCGCAAGCGCTGTAGGGGGGTGTGGGACGCGGGGGCCGCTCCGTAGAGTAGAGGATTCCTAGCGGAGAGAAAGGGGGTGAGCGTAGGAGAGAGTGGGGGGAGGGGACGCGCATGCGCTGTGGTGGTGTGGGACGCGGGAAGGAGGGACGGACTAAGCCCCCTCCAAACACATGAAAGCAAGATCAAGGAATGGGGTAAACCTGGGCGACAGACACCACTTGCATAGCCATTGCTAAGCAGCCTCTCTGTGCTCTCGGCCATGACTGATGACTGTGATAGTGGTTGACGGCCTTCATATTACTACAGTGTTCTGGTTCGCATAATGGGTGCTTCTCGACTTCATGAAAGTGGCCGGACGCGGGACGGGGGACGCGGGACGCGGGAGGGACGGACAGAGCACCGAGCATAAGATGCTTCCCATCTAAAATTCAAACCCAGTTGGCATTGCTCCAACACGAAGCTGCGATCAGAGTTCACATTAGGCAGTATCGTAATCGTCGGTGAATTTTTTACGCGAGAAGTTTCTAAAAACTTCCCTATCTTCCGCTAAAGGGAACCATGTGTGGATGCGAAGCAGCAGGGAGAGTTAGCTTGAGCGGGATAAAAGACGCCGCTCTCGTTTCACGGCAGCGGCCCGGGCGCTCATCGCGGTGTTGCACAGGAGAGAGAATGAGGCGCGCGCGCTCCGTCATTTTCATACCGTGGAACCACCGCGGCGCCCCCCAGCGGAGTATGCAGCTCTCGCACCACCTATCGTGCGCGCCGCTCCGTAGAGGATTCCTAGAGGAGAGAGCGGGGGGGAGGGGACCGTAGGATATGAGAGAGATGGGGAGGTGACGTGCATGCGCTGTGGGGGGTGTGGGACGCGGGAGCCGCTCCGTAGAGTAGAGGATTCCTAGAGGAGAGAAAGGGGGGTGAGCGTCAGGAGAGGAGAGATAGAGGGAGCGCATGAGCTGTGGGGGGATGTGCACGCGGGGGCCGCTCCGTAGAGTAGAGGATTCCTAGAGGAGAGAAAGGGGGGTGAGCGTAGGAGATGAGAGAGAGAGAGAGGGAGGGGACGCGCATCCGCTGTGGTGGTGTGGGACGCGGGAAGGAGGGACGGACTAAGCCCCCCCCAAACACATGCAAGCAAGATCAAGGAATGGAGTCAACCTGGGCGGCAGACACCACTTGCCTAGCCATTGCTAAGCAGCCTCTCTGTGCTCTCGGCCATGACTCTTATGACTATGGTAGTGGTTGATGGCCTTATTGTACTACAGTGTTCTGGTTCGCACAGTGGGTGCTTTCCTACTTCATGAAAGTGGCTGGACGCGGGATGCCGGACGCGGCCCGCGGGAGGGAGGGACGGACATAGCCCCGAGCATAAGATGCTTCGCATCTGCATCAGCGCCGTCCCTGGCATCTGCGGTGCAGCTGGCTCCTCTGCATAGGCTTGCCTTCTTTCCTTACTCCCAGCAGCATCCATGGAAGAAACCTCGTCGGCCCCAGCCACATTGTCCGCTGATGGCAGGGGTGATTGCAACGTGGTCTCCCATCGGTTCCACATATGATAAATCCAGGAGCGGTGGCAGGTCAACACAATGGCTACTGCGAAAATTGCCACCGAAGTAACCCGTCGCATCGCCGGACAGGACTGGATGTAGTAGCTGGAACGGTCCCTCGGTGAGGAAGCTTTCCGGTGTACGCGTCAAGCTCACTGTTTCCGTTTGTTTCATTCGGAAGACGACAAATTGAGGATGCTCCTTCGCGTGCGCTTCTTTTCATTCGTTTCGAATCATTAGAGAAGGTCACTGAAGAAACGAAATATCCCTGAGTCAATTGACGCGCCTTTATTAGATGCGAAGCAGCTCTTTGACTAGCCTGTGTAACGCTGTCCCTCCGTGCGTCCGTACGAACGCGCCGCAACGCGCTCCCCTCGCCGCAGGTGTTGGAGCGGTGCCAAGTAGGTCACGCCGCAGCTGCGCGTTGACGTCACGCTCCCCTCGCAGTGCACGCTGACGTCACTCTCTCTCTCGTCTGCCGCGCGCTCACCGCAGCGCCCGCAGCTGCCGTCTGACGTGCGCCTAACGTACGCGTTGAAAATGACGGAGTGCGCGCGCCTCATTCTCTCTCCTGTGCAGCGCCGCGATGAGCGCCCGGACCGCTACCGTGAGACGAGAGCGGCGACGTTCCTCCCGCTCAAGCTAATTATCTCCCCGCTGCCTCGCATCCACACATGGTTCCCTTTAGCGGGAGATGGGGAAGTTTTATTTCTATACAAGAATACAAAATGGGCCGACAGTTCTTGGTTTTGGTGGCCGAAGAAGAAAGGGATATTTTTCATTGCGTCACACTGCACCACGGACGGAAAACCACCCGGCGCTGAAAAATTGAAGGACACTTTGTAAATTCCAAAGTGTGCTCGGCGAAAGCCTTTTGTCATTCGACTACTATACCATGTTAGGTTGGGTTTTTTTTATGTGCTTGTATAGCTATCGGTATAGCGTTTGGTATCGGGGGAATCCACATTCTTGGGGCGCTTCTCCGAACCGCTTGCCGTGGAATCATCACCGGGCCGCTCGGAAGTAGTGATGCAGAACTATCGATGGTACTATCGATACTATCGATAGTTCAGCCACTATCGAACTATCGATGGTACAAGAAACTATCGATAGCGCTATCGACAGTAAGTTTGAAAGTGCAGTGGTCAACACACATGTCTAGAACGATGGAGTGTCGTACTCGGAACAGCACGAGCGACATCTTCAGCGACATCTTCAGTTCGAAACGGGCCAATTTTGAGCATGCGCGGCGCCAATGATGTGCCCGCCTTGCAGTTCCCGTCCTTGATTATCGCCGCGGACGCGATAATTGCTTTTGCCATCAGACGCGCTGTCAACTGTGTGCGCCAAAAAGAAAAAGAAAGCGCAGTCGCCCGGATTGTTTCCTGTTATACTGTGAACTTATTCTCGATTCGTGGTATCGTATAATACCGAAAATGGTGCGCTTCGTTTTGTGGGCTTTATTCTTTTTTTTTTTTTTTTTTTGCACTAAGCCGTTCAGAGTGCTTTCGACGGGCAAAGTGGTTGTTGCATCCTCAGTGCAGGGCACGCGCGCCGTTGGCGCTGCGCGTGCTCAGGTGTGGCGTATTTACGACTGCAGATCTCGCCCGTGCAGTTCCGAGCACGACGCTCCTTCGTTCTGACATGAGAGTTCACCACTGTACAATCGATAGTATAAACTCAACCGCGCGAACTCATTGCAGCATAAACTTGATTCTAATAATAATATCTGGGGTTTAACGTCCCAAAACCACCATATGATTATGAGAGACGCCGTAGTGGAGGGCTCCGGAAATTTTGACCACCTGGGGTTCTTTAACGTGCACGTAAATCTAAGCACACGGGCCTCAAGCATTTTCGCCTCCATTGAAAAAGCGGCCGCCGCGGCCGGGATTCGATCCCACGACCTGCGGGTCAGCAGTCGAGTACCATAACCACTAGACCACCGTGGCGGGTCATAAACTTGATTCTCCGAATGCGTGGTAGTACATGGCGGAGCAGGATAAGCAGGCAGAAGGGCAAGTAAGCTGACATGCTTACGTTCCTTCAGCAGAATGATTGGCTCACATTATTAAGCTTAACTGTTCAGCTTTCGCGAAAGGAAGCCGTCACATGTGGCGGAACTGCGTGGCTTCAAACTTATATTGCATTTTGGGATTTCAAAATAAGAATATCAAAAGCTAAGCTTTTAATTGTAAGGTGTAACTGGTTACATCTGAATGCGAATTTATTTATGGACATATTCCGGCATTTTAACTGCGGCAATAATTTCTTTCTTTGGCCAGAAGAGTGCTCTTAAATTAAGCGAACTGAGTACTGCTGATAGCAGTCTATCGCAAATCATTTGGCAATATCGCCGTCCAACAACAGCATAATTATTCACAACACTATTGATTATACTATCGGCCGCAATACTCCTGATGGTACTATTGATTGCACTCTCGATAATATCGATTGTTTACCGATAGTAGTACTATAGATAGTTTCTTTACACTATCGATAGTTAAAAAAACTGTCGATATTGTCTGTTATTTGTTCTGTGTGTGGGTGCCCGTAGCGATGCAGAACTATCGTTAAATGGACTAGCGATAGTATCGATAGTTTAAAAAAAAAGTCACAGTTTCGCCACAAGGGCGAAGCAATGAATGCGATAGCAAGCAATTAGTTTGTCAAACGAAGAACGACAAGCAGCTCGATACTTGCAGAGCGCCGCCGCAGCACAAAGAAGGACGCTCGAAAAGGACGCATAGGTATACACAGGACAAGTGTGAACTAGCAACTGTCGCAGTTGTTACGTGTTTGTATTTGAGCAACGCGCTGCGAGTATCCACAATGCAGAAGTCGACGCTGTTGTTGTTCCCTCTGATATGTCTCATACCCACTCAGGGGGATTGGCCAAAGATTGATTATATCCTCCTGAGACCCGGCAATGGAACATTTGTCCAATATATTGGACATTGTAACACACCGCACCACGGCTTTCAAAGCGCTTGCCTCCTCCGGGAAAGCGTTTTCTCGGCTGCTTGTGGGACCCGTGCTGCCATCTAGTGAATATAGTCAAAGTCGATGTGTTTCCCGCCTCTCAGGAGCACTCGAAATGGCGGGGTTCAGCGCGATCGACTTTTACGGCTGCCGCCTAAGAAGTAAATGGATT
>JALIZH010004491.1:72500-125000 GCA_030522465.1 Rhipicephalus appendiculatus | reverse complement strand
AGTGTTTGTGTACACTTGTTCAATAAACTTTCCTTTGCTTAATTGTGCTCGGAGAAGCTTCTCAGCTGCATCAGGTGGGGACGGCCTGTACGAAGCGTCATGCCGCTCTTTGTTGTACATTTTAAAGAGATAATATTAAAGAGCTCGTTTCGCAGAAATTCGGGCGTCGGCCTCGGTGTCGTTGGTTGTAAGCGAAAAATCATCATCTTGTCCGTGACCAAGAAATCAAGAAAGAAGTAAATCAAATAAATAAGAAATATCATCGGGTCCGAGCGAGAATCGAATTCATGCCGTCTGCGTGGCAAGCAGGTGTTGTACCACAAAACCACGCTATTTCTTGAAACTGTATCGGAAAAAAAAAACACTATATGAATGTGATGTAGTGGAAGGAGTCTCGTTAACGCATGTGATATTGCGTGGCAGAAGCGGAGAATCGCGCCAGGCGTCAAAACATGTGCATGCGTCTTAGCGGCCCATTTATGACAAAGCACGCAGACATATTTAATGATCATCGTCAGCAAAACTGTCAGCAAAGTGAGCTGCTGCGTAGGTTGGCGTGTTGCCTTGTTAGAGACGCTTGTTGTTACAGATGCGTTGTGTGCCCTTCGCGAATTCCGTAAAAGGAAGAATTGTGGCGCAGAGGGCACTTCGCAAATGTCGTTGCAGTAGGCATTCTGGGATGGTTTGAAACGGTCAATGTTACGCGCACAGTCGTTCGTTTCTTCGAGGCGCTGTTGATGCATCCACCGAAGACAGGCTAGCAATCTGTCTTTTTCACGGTGCCCCGGCGCATGCGTCCTTCGCCTTGCGGAAAAGCCCTGAAACGTCTCTTCGTCTCGGAGGCTTTGCTTCTGGCAATACCAGTTGTCCCGGCCCTACCAAATCCCTGCCAGAACGGAATAGGGCCGAAAAAAGGAAACAGGCGGATTGAGAAGGCCATGCGCACGGGGCCCGATGACGCTGTCGCGTTCTTCTCTGGAAGGCGACGCTCACGCGTCCTCCAAATTTTCATTCTTGCACACAATACAAGGAAGCTATTAGAAGCGATTCGGCTTCCATTCAGAACTGCTGCAAAACGTTTCGCTCCAGTGCTTCAGCGGAAGCCGTTATCACTGGCAAAATTTCAGGAAATATTGAATTGCACTAAGCTGTTGAAACAGATTAATGTTAAGCGTCATTGAAATTCGTCGTTGCACAGTGGCAGTGGGAGACACTAACAGAGCACGAGGAAGACCAAGGCTCAGCACCTCGGCCAAACGCAACACGAATCTTTTCAACAGCATCGGCGTTACACCTGATAATGGGCCACTAATGCAAGGTGGCCTCACCTCAAAACCAACCGACAGCGAACTACACAAACGTCAAGTTCTCTCACGATAGCACAGACCTGGCATCGCTGTGGTCTTTTACAATCTAAATTTCTAAGAATTGTCGGCAGCTTCCCTTTCAGTGTTTTACTTAAGATGCTGTAAATTGGTGCTTTCTCACCGGTGTATACTACACAAAATCTGTCCGCCTTATAGTTTTTAATCGGTGCAGGGACATTTTTGCTCATTACAGAGTTTCACTGTCGGTAACTTGATGTCGAATGTTCCTTTTTTCTGATTTGGCAATTTCCAACACATTTTTCGAAAAACAAACAAAATCATTGAAAACATGAGTCGGTAGATCTCATATTTTAATGCAACGAACCTCCTCTATTTTTAAGCTGGTATGTTGGTTCCTTCTTTCGTGTTCAGCAGGAGTTCCTGAACTAAACCTTCGCCGTCAAGAAGACATCCATGAAAAGCTAAGACATGCAGTAAGGAACATATATGTCATAATAGGAATAAGAATACGAATTGCTATAGGTGAAGCAATATACGTACGGGAGTGGGAGACGTATCACAAGCAGGATAAAAATTTCTACATAAAAGGGTAAATTTATATGTTCAGCCAATATGAGGCTGCCACGGCGTTCCGGAAGTAACGTCAAGTGTTGAACTCAGTGAAAAATGATTTTTTTTTTTTTTGGCGCCAATGTACTCTTCTGCCGTACCTTTTTCGTTCAAAATATGTTCACTCAGCCTACAATATTATTTGTTATTGAACGCTGGAGTGCTACGCTGTAAACGAAAACTAAGCAGCCATTGCAAAGACGCGCTGCTTTCGGATAAACAAACTACAGAAGAGAACGCATCTGCCGCTTGCAATCATTGCCAGAAAACGAGCGCAGTTGGCGTATGTGGAGCGGCGTCCACGCTGTAATTTGCGTACCCCGATGGTAGGCAATGAATGCATAATTAGTGAGCTCATTTGAACATGCAGGGATTGCGTGTGAAGAGACGAGAACCGGAAGGAACAGAGAAGCCATCAAATGCAGCTGCTCGCTTCATGGCTCGTCTAGGCAATTCGACATCAACAGCATCCTACTTTCTGTACTCGCCGCGAATGACCACCCGGGCGAAGCAGCGTCTTTCTAATGGCGTGCATAATAAACAGGAATCCTGCTCTGCGCTTCACAAATAGGAACATCGACTGTGTACCACGTTTAACTTCCTGTTTCCCGCAATCACCGCTGCAGCGAAGAGTCTTTTCTCCTACAGTCTTTTTCGTAATTAACGATGTCATTTCTTGTTTATGTCTGGCGCCCGTTGCGTCGGCTTTTACGAGCCTCCGCAGTCGTTGAAAGCGCATGTCATCAAAATGTTAGGTCCGATAGTTTCGCCGCGGAAGCCATTCATTGGCATTGAAAATAGGTAGTGGTATAAAGTACAGGCACCGCCATAACAGAAGTGTATATTAAAAGTCAGTTCATGATTTTTTATCGATTCTTTTTACATCCTCACTGCTGGATATCTTCCGCTACACTATCAATTATTCCCTTGTGCAAGTGAATAGCATGCAGGAACATTTCCCTTTTGTGAAATAGCACAGCTTAGTGACACACATTTCATGCATGAGTAGCACAATGTTTACTAATTAATTGCTTAGCGTGCCAAACAATCAGCAATACAAAATAAAAACAAGTGAATGTAGCAGAAAAGGCTGCCCTAACGATCTGGCTAAATTGCGCAAATGCGCAATAAAGATTCTGAATAAATCCACCGAAAGTTATACGCTCAACTGATGTTGAATGAACATGATGTTGGTGCTACAACTGCGGATAGCCAAGGTTAGCAACCATGTAGACGTTGTTGCCAAATATTAGGCAGCACAATTGCACATTAGCTATCAAGTAGCCAACGTAAACCAACTGCAAGCAAATACGGTAACTCTGTAAAAGTGCTTTGCGCTCGGCATGTGCCCATAGTTTTTCATTCAGAAAGTGTATGCCATCTTACGTCGTTACACATTGCCGGTAGAAGAGGCCAAAGAACACAATGACGAATATCAGCGCTGAAACAGTATCGAAAATACGTGTATCTTAGATAATATCTCAGATACCGTTTGGGTATCTTGTATCTGTATCACGATACGTCTCGCAAGACGGGTATCAGTATCTGTAGTTCCGATACATGAAATAATTTATCGTGTCTGTTTAAGATACACGATACTGCTATCGCAACACCACCGTAAGAACAGATAAACGTTGCTTTGAACTCCGCTTCTCAAGGTTGCTGCCACTCAGCAGCCTGAATAAAACTAAAGGGAGTTACATTCTTTAACCTTTCTGCCATATTTCTCCAGAGGCAGCAGGTTGTTGAGGTCAGCGCGTCCCTATTGGTGGAGCAGAGTCCGGTGGTGGCACTTGTGCCCGTCTCCACAAAAACATGTGCGCGAACATCTACGCTCATACGACCTCCATTTCTTTTGTTTTTAGTTGTGCCATTGTTATCACACTTACTCTTAGCCACGTGTCCTGTGCCGCGTACTCCAATGCGTGCGGCGTCTATCGCTCAAATTTGAATGCCTCTACAGTGTCGTTATCGAAGTTTCTCTTGTGTGGTTCATCGTTACGAAGTCTGAAGAATGCAAGAATGGGGTTGCTTTGCGTCTCGTGGCTTTCACGCATCAGCGCTGTGAAAGGGCCCTTAAACAACCTCTGAAAATACTGCCACACACGCCCCTTTCTTCAGATGCCACGTGGTCGTGACGTTGACGAAGGCAGAGGCGGCGTGTCCAAAATAAAGCACTTTATTTGGCCGAACTTGTGGCCGGGAAAATGGAAACTCAAACTTCGCAAGTAATGCGCGCTGCCCAACACTGAAGAATATACTTAGCTCGAAGGGCTGGACATTGAATTGGCGTGATCGAGTTATCCGGCCTTCATTGTGTCAGGGCCATGTTTCATGTTCCCGGCCACGCCATTTTACATTCAGATGCAGATTACTTTTACCTATTAGAATCAAACATTATTAACCGATTTACATTTATTACATAGGCCGGAAGCATTATAGCGGTAGCCATAATGTTTGTTTACAATCGCACCGGCCTACTGCAAACGAAATGTTAGAAAACATACAGCTGAACAGAATTATCTAAAAAAAAGAACGGTTACTTTCATTCTGCGTATGAAAATCCCAAAATTATAAATATGTTTATAAAAATACATAATACATATTGTTGCTTTGGATGTACTGGCAATTAGCAGAAATTACAATTCATATTTCTACATAAGTTCCCTCTTCCTGCTATTAAAGAAGTGACGACCGGTGCCGATAGACAGACCCACTGTGGTGGAAACTTCCAGCTACCTCAAGCAACAAATTGAGCACTTGTGCCTGTTCTATTTCCTATATGGAAAATAAATGAACTAGTAGCTCAAGATATGCTCCCTTATTTTCTAATAAAGACTCCATCGCGACCGAAGAACCGTGGGGAAGGTCTGGTTTAGTACAGGCCTTAAACACGGTGCATAACTTCGCTAAATGTGCTTAATAGCTAAACTTCGGCTCGTTAATAAACGTAAAACCTAAGTAATGGAAATAAGGCGAGCCGGCGTGAAATATGGAAGCTGCTACCTGAACGGTCAGACAGCCGGTATTCTTTCTGCCGCCATTTGTTCGTAGCAGTTAGCTTATTCGAATAGCGCAACAATGCTGCTTACACCAAATTCAAAAAATAAAAAAGATCGCCCGTGTAGTCTGCGTATCAGACTCCGATGAAAGCTTTTATTTTTTGATGAAGAAAACCGGCCTCAGTAGTTCGAAAAAACTGAAAAACGTGACCAATTTTTGAAATTGTACGTGTTAGGATTATTTTCATCAGTTTATTCCTTACTATAGCAGACAAACCATTTCCTCTTCCTCTTAACACAAATGGAACATGCGCCAGAGCTTCCAAATTACTAATTACGAGACGTTATCTGCGAAAAACTTGGCGCGTTTTCAACCTCTCGCTGCAGCTCTCGCCACACGTTGGAGCTCCCAGCAGGGCGCAATATGTGTGCCGAAGTGTTCCGTGCTCGAAACAGCATCCTCATTAGTTGATGCTTCCTGATTGTCTTTCTTTTTCTTTCATTAGCTTATCACCGGTGCAATTCGCTGCTGATGCTGATACTTTATCCAATCGTTCCAGCCCATCGGAAAACAGGTGCTGGTGATCGCTAAGCAGCGGTGTCCGCCCCGACGCAGTCTTCTGGCGCCTGCAACTGATTCTCCCCGGCGAAAGAGGAGCTTAATGTGTCCAAATTAGGCAACCAATTAGGTTCGCGGGCTTTTATCGCAATGTCCCGTGTAAGTGAGAATGCGCTTCGCTATCGTTTTTCTCTGGTGGACCAGTCCTGGTAAGTGCGGTGGCTATAGGCGTGACCCCGCTGTGCATGAGTTCCTGCGTTTGAATGCCAACCACGGCGGCTGCTGCATCTGTACTGGGGCAGAACGTGTAAAGACTCGGGCTGGATAACGAATGCCAACTGATGAAAATTATTCGAGCGTACGAATCTCCCATTTCCTCCTCGTTTCAATGGAAAGTTGAACATTATGAACCACGGTATGTCTCTCGCTTCAGAAATGGCTTAGGAATCAACAAACTTATGCGCAAAGTGCAACTACAAAAAAAAACACTTTCAAGTGGATGTTTTCCTGTTATAAGTATTGTTTTTTTCGTCGGAAATGACGCATCGGTGAGTTGATATATATATATATATATATATATATATATATATATATATATATATATAGCTTTATGAAATGTAAAACAGAGCAAAGAAGACATAGAGGACAGGTTATACAAGCAATGGTACAAAAGCTGAAGTCATAGTATCGGTTGTTTATGGCAAGCAAAATAATTTATGGGCGTATTCAAGTTATGTAAAACCTTAGAGCTCGGTACGCATAAACCAGCACGCATGATACTACTGCGCTCGTGATTCGTTTGCAGCCCGTTTTAGAACCATCCAAAATGACGGTTCCATAGCTAACGCAATAAAGATCACTCACTGAAGCCATAGCGCTGAAAAGACAGGGACCACAGAAAGAGGACGGGACGTGCGCTACTCACAACTGAGTTGTGAGTAGCGCACGTCCCGTCCTCTTTCTGTGGTACCTGTCTTATCAGCGCTATGGCTTCAGTGAACGTTACAAACCAACTAGCCCAAAAGTCTGTTCTCTTAAAGATCACTCGACGCGGGCCTTCTGAAGTAAATAAACGTGTAGCGTGCGGCGTAATCATGCATGCGAGGCGTCAAAAAGTAACGCCCGTCAAAAAACACTGCCCCTCTCCTCTTCTTCTCGTGAATGTTGACAGCTGTTTATTTCTTTTCTGCCTTTTCACGCCACTAAGATTAGTGCTCTTTGTCTCGGTTGGATGCCACGTAGCTGCCGGAGAAAGCATATCGCGCACATTTCATGGACGCCACATTGTATCACAAGCAGCCACGCTTCGTTACACGCATTCCACACTGAGCACCGGTGTATTCCGCACTACGCCAGAGTTATACTTGGGAAGTATAGGGCGTAAAGCGAGAGAAAAATTGTGGGCTCTTCCAAGCGTGGTCGATAAGAGCAGCCAGTGAAAAACTAAGTACAGCAGTGGCCCCAGGTGGTATTTATTTTATAGGAATCGCCACGAACGGAGGTATAGGGTGTAAATGAGGAGCTGGTTTTGCAGCTGACATAATTTTTCATCTTGGTTGAATTTTTCTTCTTTTGTAATTCGCCTTTCTTGTGTTTTCGCTCATTTGATAACAACCTTTTCGTCTTCCATTGCCTGTTAAGTAACGAAGTATCTTCATTATGTTCACGCGATCGATGAACATTTCTTTTTTAGCGCGCAGCTCTTAGGCGCCCGTTCCTGCTCTGAGTGGCGTCGCCGTTGTCGTGATAACCGATAAAGCGAACGAGGACGAAAGAGAGTGAAAGAGAGACTGCCCCAAGGAGTTTTCGCCCATGAGAGCAGGCGACCCACTGTGTTAGCGCATGCAATGCCTCGTGCCTGCTCAACCTATCTCAATATCAAAACACCTAAACAGATACGCTCTGAATTCGCATTAGGCAGTATCGTAATCGTCGGCAATTTTTTTTTCTTGCGCTATATAGCATTGTTCAGCCATTACTTTGTTTCTTATTCGCGAAAATTCTCGAGGACGGGCCCTTAAATTTATATAAATAAACGTACGGAGAATAGCGTGACATTTATAAACGTATGGCACAGTTATCTGAGGGAAAAAGAATTATACGACGAGCCTGCACTTTATTAACGCGATAGCGTTAAAGAGCTCGTTTCGCAGAAATTCCGGCGTCGGTGTCGGTGTCGGCGTTGGCGTCGTTGGTTGTGAGCGAAAAATCATCATCTTGTCCGTGACCGAAAAATCGAGAAAGATGCAAATAAAATAAATAATAAAAATTTCCGGGTCCGAGTGAGGATCGAACCCGGGCCGTCTGCGTGGCAAGCAGGTGTTCTACCCCACACAGCCACGCCTCTGCTTGGAAATACAGTGAAAATAACTTCCTCTGCTTGGAAAATGCAGTGAAAATAACTTTCACGCTTCGCAAACGCAAGAGTCCTTTATATAGGCGTTGCGATATAGCAAGTAATATCCCAGGAATATTGCGTCGTACAAGCGTACATTGCCATCGGGCGTCAGAATATGTGACTATCATGAAGCTTTCGGAGTTCAAAGCCGGCCACGCATTACAAACGGCACACACCTTACTGCGCGTATTCCCTTAACACCACGTAGTGGGTGCATAGCAAGTATGCACTAAGTGGTTGAAGTAGCCACTCGTCACAGGACATCGCTATCGCGTTCAACTCTTAAAGGCGAAGATTAAGGGTCCCCCCAATTTTTTTTTTTTATGTGTTGTGCTCGAGCCATACCGTTTTAAGCAAAATGGTGACATAGGCATGACTGCAGCAAGAACCCGATTTTAAAACCCGAAATTTATGGCATCGTACTACTGCTTTCAAGCCACCGGTTCAATACCGCGACGTCGAAAGGAGCAGCACAATACCATAAACGTTGCTGCTGCTGCTGTTTCAGTTCTGTTTCAAGCATTAAGTTCACGCGATTGCAGAATGGCACGAAAATGGCAACACGAATAGTCCGTAGAATTTTCATGATAAAGGCTATCAGAAGATGTAAGCTAATCGCTCGGGAACACTTTATTGAGATTTTGCTGCAAACGCCGGCGATCTTTCAATTTGTGCACACCGGTTCTTGCCTAACACCGCCACGCAATCCTACATCTGGCTTGCTCAAGAGCTCAGTGCCTCAAATGGCTTGGCCTTGAACACCTACGCCGCTGCAAATGCACACACACGCACAAAGAAAGAAATTGCAACGAGAAGCCGGCATAGAGGTAATGGACGCTAGAGAAAACAGGGGGAGACGAACCCGCTTGGGATCACGACGCCCGTAATTCAACCAAAGTCGACGAGCAAAAATAACAAACACTGCGAATAAAAGATGCTGAAAAAAAAAAACAGAATCCGCCCACCCAGCGTCAGACCAATGTCTTGTCTCTTCTAATCGAGGAGTGAATCGAAACCGGATAGAGGCCGGAGAAAAGCCTATCTTTTCTGAAAAGGATAAGGAAGACTCGCAGATTGCGAAATGGAGTGAGGAAGTGGGGCATAGTAGAGACGAAGATGCTACGACAAGCGTAATAGGAAAGAGGAATGATAGGGTGAAGAGATACGAGGCAGCTTGTAGGACAACGACAGCGATGGCGAGAGATCGATCGTTTCTATCTCGCTTGATAACCTTTCCCGTGCAAGCCTTCGAATGAGCACATGACAATTTCATTTGTTTTTCTCCTAAGCCGGCAGCACGGACATACATTGCGCTCAATAGACGCGTCACTTCGTTCTTTCTGCCCCCCCCCCCCCCCTCCTTGTTTCTTGAAATAGTGGAATCGTTGCGTTCCCGCCATTCACTGTCCCAATACGTTTTTTTTTTCTTTGAATACGCGGGAAGCTATGCGCTCCATCTTGTGTGCCCCATGTGTTCAGTTCCATTTTTCCATTCATTTTTGAAAAAGAGCGCACACAGCAAATTTCCTGGGTCCAGCGTGAGCCAGCGCACGTAGTGCCCCTATAGAAAAAATGATCCACAAGGAAACACGTGTTGCCATCGCACAAACTTGAAGAAGGTTACTCGCAAGGATGGCGACCATGAATTGAGGCAGAGGAGAGGGTCCGACAGATGAGACACATTTATCAAAGCGCTGGTCGATAATTTCGAAGTATGCCAGTGGGAAAGCTTTGGCAATTCGCAAAGCTTGCTACAACTGCGTGCGCCTATTTTTCAACAAAAACTCGCCTGTAGGTCATGCGTTCGATCTTTGTGTGGGAGCGTCTACTTTCTTGTAGTGCTTGTTGTACTGGTTTTGTTTAGATTTATTGCATAGCAGTATGAACATCGGTTAATGTTATGATCCCTGCTTTTCCAAGACAACAAAGAAATATGACATGAAGACAGCGAACTAAACCTCCGCAGTTTCGGTCGAATTGTAACATGTATATATAAAAAATGTTGATGAAGTGCAACCCTGAGAAGTTGAACTTGTTTCCTTCATAGTGTTACAAAGTAAGTATACCAAGTCCGTTTCAGTCTTCGACATTGGGAACCCCGTCTGCGTAATATTTTCGCCCCATGCATTGAGTGTAAAGAATAATACAGAAAACTCAAGCATTGATATCACATATATCTGCAAAGCTTGACGCCGACGTCGTGGTTGACACATGCTTTAAATTCCACAGATGACTCAAGCAGTTTTGTTATGCGCACTTGGTTCGCGGGGAAAGAGAGAGAGAAACAAAGGCAGGTACGTTAAGGAAGGCGCATCTGGTCTGATAGTCCTGATTCTCAAAGGTCTGCATTTGACAAAATCAGCCAATTAATTGAGCGTATCACTAAAGCTACGTACATTTGCTAGCGCTCATGCGTTAAAGCTTTATGTTTTCTGATGAGACTTCTGGAACTATTCAAATAACCTCTAATCACTCATCTAATATAAGAAACTCTTTCGGTAATGTACAGCTACTATTGTACAGCTAGATAGTTTCGTATTCAGCTACATCCTACACCAAGAATTCCATAAATTTTCAGCCCGACCATGATATTTTGTAGTTGCGAGATTAAAATGACCTTTTAGGTATCAGATCAATCCCAGCACAATTTAATAATCAGAAGCTTACTT
This sequence comes from Rhipicephalus appendiculatus, assembly GCA_030522465.1. Taxonomy (NCBI): domain Eukaryota; kingdom Metazoa; phylum Arthropoda; class Arachnida; order Ixodida; family Ixodidae; genus Rhipicephalus; species Rhipicephalus appendiculatus. Next base: position 114,435 of record JALIZH010004491.1, on the reverse strand, counting down.
CTCCTAGTTAAGCTAATTCAAGTTAGTAAATGTATATCGCTTCGCCATTTTTAGTGTGCGTGAATGCCAAAGACAAACTGCTCGGTGCGTTATTGTTGTGAACAGACGTATAACTGTTTGACCGGACGACCGGATTCAAGCAGAGGACCTATTGCATAGAAGCCTGAGACTGTAAACATTAAACCCAAAACGCATTTTCTATTGGCGGGAGCCATAACCAACGCACTTTCAATAAGCACACCAAAAGTCAACAATCAGGCAAACTTCAAGATAAACCAAAGGCGCGATACCGCACACTAAACAAATTCTGACCCCTAAGGGTGCGAAAAAGGGTGCGACACCCTACTGCACACCCTTCGAGCACCCTATTTGGGTCGTAGCACCCTACAATCGGAACTCAAAGGGTGCATACATCAGAAGGGTGTAAACTAGGGTGCAAGAAGGGTGCTACAACTAATGGTTGCTGAAGAGCACTCATGAGGGTGTACAGTCGCCGACGAAAATTGTGAGTAACGTGGTCAACGAATATAGCCAACAGCTTTAATGGTCGCCTGGTTGGCCACCATGGTCACATTAAAAGCCGTACCAAAGTACATCGTAAAAAACAGCGCGAAAACAAGGACGAGAGAGAAGAAACAGGACTAGCGCTGGACAAGGACGAGACAGAAGAAGGCTGATGCGCTGCATCAGCCTTCTTCTGTCTCGTCCTTGTTTTCGCTCTGTTTTTTACGATGTATGTGTACCAACAAGCTCAAGTTCGCACGCTACCAAAGTAGTGGTAGGGTTTCTAGTTGGTAGTTACAGCCGCACACGGCCAAACCGAATTTCTACATTGGTTCTGGCACTCGTGCGGTCTCGGCCTCTTCGGCTCACGGCCGGCGCTGACCAGGCGTTGCGCTACAAGCTGATTAGCCATTGGTTGCATACGTAGCTTGTGGAGCTACAACAGGATTTTTAATTTCACATATAGAGCTATCGGCCACGTTTGCGCCTTGTTCTACTCATGCAATCGAGCTGCCGCGATGCCAAGAGCCACTGACATCGCTCACGAAAGAACACCGTCTGGTGCGAGGCCATCTTGTCTTGTTTCTCTGGCACGACCCACGTTGTAACGTACACATACACAACTAAGACGGCCGTTAGAGCATCAGAAGCATTGTCATTGAAGGGCTAGCGGTTTAATGAATCCATGGCTCATCGTCATACTTGTGGTAAACGCGTAAATAGAATGTTAACAAATGTTAACGCCAAACCACTCAACGAAGTCGATGCGACGAAGGCGACAGAATCTGGTCTGCATGCTGCGCCCTCCCAGAGTACCAATAAAAACTAAAGAAATCAGAGAGAGAAATTTTATCTGTGGCCACTGTCAAGAGATGGCGCAACCTTCAAAATTTCGTCGGAATGGTATGCATAGTTGGTGGTCGTTTTCACGGGAACTTAATTAACCCTGTAATTATCAGGTTCATTATTATGTAGCTTTTGAGTAACTGCTGATCTTGGCTAAGGGATAGCTACGGTATAATTACGTCTGCGTATCTTGTGATGCAGCCATGGAATGTAAAAGAGTTGACCAAAAATTACGTGATACTTGTACCACCACGTCGGTCGTAATTCAGCGACTATATAAGCGTCTGCAATTCGTATTGGGGTATGTGTAAACACATCTGTGCGTACGCGGTGGTTGTAATTTGATCATAGTATGGGCTATATTGTATGCAAATGAATAAATTGTGTATTCAATTCATTGAGTGTGTGTGTACTATGTGTCTCGCAGGCCAGCAAACGTGTGCTTACTAATAAATGTATATGTAAATGCGCTGCATCAGCCTTCCGGTGTCCTTGCGCAATTCATGAATGGGCCCGAGTGTCAACTATCCGCCAAGACGCCATTCTGCAGTATCAACCAGTGGCGTAGCCAGGGGTGGCACACCGGGCACGTGCCCCCCCCCCCCGAAATTTTTTTTTCGCCATGGCGTACAGAGCGAAAAATGACCATTTCAAGGAGGTGCCCTCCCCGAAATCAAGGAGGTGCCCCCCCCCCCCCCCCCCCACCCAAAAAATTTTGGCTACGCCCCTGGTATCAACGTGCGTTGCTTAAGGCATAAAGCTGTACTCGCTAAATCGGTGCACATGCGTATTGCTCGCTACGCTAGCCTGGTGTGAGCCATCTTGGTTTTGACGGAGGAGGAACGTTTCTGTGTGTCAAAAGGGACATACGTTACCCCATTTAAAGAAGAACATTGGGGACATCGCCGTTTCTCCCTAAATGGAGTGTGGGTCACATTTTTTTAAGAGTGCATGTGGCCTGTCACCCGGCACTGTCTACAGAGTATAAGGCATTCTACATTTGTGGCCATCTCTAGCATCCATCCTAGGTTTTTGCTCCATTGGTACATCGATGTGGAGCACCCTTGCAGCACCCATTTTAAAGGGTGTTATGACACGATAGCACCCTTTATAAAGGGTGCAACCATTACACCCTTTGAAATTTTATGCTGTGCACCCTTTTATAAGGGTGCTGCGCTCTGCACCCTTCCTTAGCACCCTTTTTCGAACACCCAATAGGGTGAAAAGGGTGTTCGTCTGGCGACAAGCTCATTTACACCTTTATGGGTGAGAATTTGTTTAGTGTGCGGTAAGAGGCAACAGTTGAACGATTGTATAAAAAAAGTGCTTGAATTATTTGACCCAAAAAGGTGCTCTCGTGAATTATATGCCAAGCCGTAGCGCAGCATTTTTCGAAGAATAAATGACTCAAACTCTTTCTGCATTATAATGGCTGAAAAGGAAGTCGCGTGTTTCATAACTGCGGCTGCAAGATGACGATCAGACAGTTTCTTTGTGACTGTCCCCGTTACATCGTGGCAGGAAATGTGTTCTCGACTGTGCCAGAGTCCTTTAATACTTCTTGTGGTCAACGAAACTGCCATCTCAATTTAATATGGAGCCAGCGGCCGCCACCAGAGACACAGCTGTGCATGAGAGGGCATGCGAACGCTGCTATCGCTGTGTTTGTGTCTAGGACAGCCTCGGTGTTCTAGCTTTTGAAACTACCACGACAGTCAATTTACTTTAATTTAGCTCCTTTTATCGCACAACATGCGTAAATGAGTGCCTGAATGCGTCGCAAGGCTTGAAATGAGCACCCGGGCGAAAAGACTAGCCGCTCGAAACGTGCTGCTTGCACAATACAATGGTAGACTCCGGATCCATTTTAAGGCGAGAGCCTTTAATGTCTCATGCTCACGTCCGTCCGGTGTCCGTCCGTCCGGTGTCCGTCCGTCCGTCCGTCCGTCCGTCTGTCCGTCCGTCCGTCCGTCCTGTCCGTCCGTCCGTCCGTCCTCCGTCCGGTGTCCGTCCGTCCGGTGTCCGTCCGTCCAGTGTCCGTCCGTCCAGTGTCCGTCCGTCCGTCCGTCCGTCCGTCCGTCCGTCCGTCCGTCCGTCCGTCCGTCCATCCGTCCATCCGTCCGGTGTCTGTCTGTCCGTCCGTCCGTCCGTCTGGCCGTCCGTCCGTCCGGTGTCCATCCGTCTGTCCGTCCGTCCGTCTGTTTGTCTGTCTGTCTGTCCGTCCGTCCGTCCGTCCGTCTATGTCCGTCCGTCCCGTCCATCCGAGCTCTGGCACGGAGCCAGGTGGCCGCCGGGATGCGCAAACGGACGCCGGTCGCGTCGGACTCTACAGCGCTCGCTCTTTGCTTGCGTAGCTTCGCTGTGCCCAGCGTTTGCAATCATTCTGACCGACGCCGTCTCAATGGACACAGGCGTTCACGTAATACACCTTCGAATTTACATAGGGCCCGTCAATTTAACCGCTGGAACGCTATGGCGTTTGCACGATGCACAAAGCGCGAGAAAATACTAACGCATGCGAACGCAGGAAGATTAGTCTCGCGTCTCCCTGCGACTCGCGGTAAAAAAATAAAAAGAAAACACGCACACATTCGCTTTGTGTGTTATCCCACTGAGAGTGTAAAAGAAAAAAATGCCCCCACCTCCCCGAAGGGAATCGTGAGGAAATGCGAATGCATTTCGCGCGCGTTTCACTCCATTTATATATGGTGGTTGTGGTTCGAAGAAGGAAAAGGCGCCTAATTTCTGCAGCCCGGTCGGAGCACGGCGCAGCGCCTGTTTTTTTTTTTTGTGGTTGTTGTTGTTGTTTTTTTCTTTTTTTATCTTTCTTTTATTATCTTTATTTTTTAATTTATTTTTTTATTTTTTTATGCATTTCAAGTGCGCCCTCACGCACTTGAAATGCATTCGCATTTAAAACTGGGGATGCGTAAAGCACACGCAGCGATGGAGCGGTGTTTCCTAATGGAACATGCCAATCGCTGCTAATGTGCAATGAGAGACAGAAGACTCCGACTGGACACAGAGACTCGCAGTCCGCTTTTAGTTAACGCGCACGCTGCGAATTTTTATTGTTCAACAACGCACAGGAGAAATCTCCCACCGGCACCACCTTGGAGGTCAAGATCCATTGCCATATATACGGGGTGGCCAGTGAACGGTTGTGCAGCGCGAGCAGTCGGTTTTTTTAACCAAGAAACTCGCTAGCAGACGCTGCCTGTGTCGGCGTCGCGAGGCGAGAGAGGGGGGGGTAGAGTAGGAGAGGAGAGAGAGGGGGGCGCGCATGCGCAGTGGGAGTGTGGACGCTGCGGGCAGGGACGCCTAGAGGAGAGAGGGGGGAGCGTAGCAGGGGAGAGAGGAGGGGGAGGCGCATGCGCAGTGAGGGTGTGGTTGCCGCGGGGGGGAGGGATGCCTAGAGGAGAGAGAGGGAGAGAGGAGGTTTTTATTTTTTTTAAAGGGTTTGCGCATGCGCAGTAAGGGTGGTCACGCCGCCCGCCACCACCACCGGATTAAGCTTCGCCATAAGATGCTTCACATCTAACACCTGCCGGCGCTTACCTCCTCAACCTATCCTCCTCCTCCGCGGACAACGCTGGACAACGCTGGACAACGCCGGACAACGCCGGACAACGCCGGACAACGCCGGACAACGCTGGATGCCTGACATAGCCCGATTATGAAATGCATTCGCATTTAAAAAAGACATGGCATAGTCAGTGGAACGGCCACACGCTTTCGCCGAACACACTGTAGAATGTACAAAGTGTCCTTCAATTTTTTTTATCATCTAAGGCATTTAACCAAATGAAAGTACATGGTCTTTTAAATGCGAAGCAATTCTTAGCGAACTTCGGCGACTTTGAGCGTATCTATCTATCTATCTATCTATCTATCTATCTATCTATCTATCTATCTATCTATCTATCTATCTATCTATCTAGCCGCCTACGACTTTGTGCTCTCCTGGCCGTATCGTTAATGGGATTTATACCAAATTTGGTATGGCATACCGTGACTGTACGACGAACATAAATGGCTGGGCATATCATGAAAATCATGACTAACTTGCATGAAAAAGTATGATTTACATGCCACGCTCATGGCGCGCTCGCGGCCGTTTCGTTAGCTTGATATACACCAAATTTGGTATTGAGTGACATGACTGTATGGCGAACATAAATGACAAGTGGTAATATGAAAATCATGACTTCATGAGCGACATGACTTGCATTCCACGCTCATGGCGCGCTCGCGGCCGTTTCGTTAGCTCGATATACACCAAATTTGGTATTGAGTGACGTGACTGTATGACGAACATAAATGACAAGTGGTAATATGGAAATCATGACTTGTCATGTGCGACATGACTTGCATACCACGCTCATGGCGTGCTCGCGGCCGTTTCGTTAGCTTGATATACACCAAATTTGGTATTGAGTGACATGACTGTATAAAGAACATAAGTGGCAGGTGGTAACATGAAAATCTTGGCATGCATGTCATCTACAATGCCATTTACATGCCACGCTCATGGTGCGCTTGCGTCCAGTTCGCTAGCTTGACATACACCAAAATTGGTATATCGCGGCGTGACTGTATGACGAACACAAATGACAGGTCGTAACATGTAAAACATGACATGCAAATTATGTAAAGCATGATTTGCTCTTTCCTGGCTGCTTCGCATTACATCGATTCCCACAGTGCGTGGGATCTGCCGGCTTTCTTTCGTCTTTTTTTAACCCTGCGCTTCGAAATGCGGACGCTGCGGCCGTGTGAGCGCCGTTAGCCTCGACACTTTTAAAGGTTTCATTTTTTTTTATATTTGCCTAAAATTAAATCGCAACAATGTTCCAGTTGTGGCACTTGTAAAAAGAGGCCGACATCTGGGCTGCTGCACCCACATTAACCCGTAAGTAATCGCGAATTATTCATTGCACATAACGCCAGATTGTTTACCCAGCACAGCTCTTCAATTTTCTGTTAAGCTGTCAGAATTATTTTAACAGGAGATCAATAAATCATTACTGCAAGGACTGCTTCTGCAGAACGACTTCGTCTGATGACCAAAAAAGTGAAACTGGGGCGCTTCGCCAGCTGTAAACTTTTCGCCGTCGAGATGCCGCTTCTTAAACAGATATACGCCATTGAAATTGGAATCACAGGCAGTGGCGATGTCCGAGGCATCATTGTGTTTTGTGCACACACGCGTCCACATCGATTCAAAATTTCACGCTGCTCCTTGTTACTCCGTAAACAAAACGAATCTTTGATTGTTTTCTTGTAAACGGAACCGCCCGCCGGCACGGAAAGCGTGTTCGGCATCGTCGTCTCACATCCCCACTTCAACTGTCTCAAAAAATGACGCAGCACATGCACAGAAAGCACCGCAACTATCAGCTCATGTCGCACCGCGCAAGCGTTTCGGCACGCGAACGATGGCCTCTGTGGCACAGTGGCGCCGCGTCGCGGCAGCTTTGGGCAGCGTATGAAGCTGCTGCATAGCGTGACGGCGAAGTTTCGTAGCCATAAGAAGTATCAAAGGCCTCTGAAAGCTCGTTCACCCCGAAGGTGGAGTGGCCAAATCAGCCAAACGGGTTTCAGACCGTACGTCCGCGTGGCTGTCCGCGTGGCCGAGGAAGTGGGGCACCTCTCGGTTTCGCGGGCGTGCCGCCAACATGGCACGGCTTGTCCGCTAACCACCCGAACCGCCTCCGCAGATATCGCGCCATTCCGCCTTCACGGGGTGTTTATACCAGCACCACCACTGCATGGCGTTTTGATTGGCTGCGGCAAAGCGCAGACCTTCAGCGGGCGGAAAAAATTGGTCTCCGAGCGATCCGGCTAGCCGCCTCCTTTTCGCCCACTTTAGCCGCCTGGCGAGGAGGATTCCTCCGCTTTCCGCTTTCCCGCACGTCCGCTTTGGCCGCTCATCCTTCGGTGTGAACGAGCCTCGACTCTGGTGTAGACGATTTCACGTGGAGTACACGTGGAAGCCGCCACCTTGAACTGCTAACAGATGTGCTCTTATTTTTATATCATGAAATGAATTAGGCCTACTAATGCCATGAAACGTCGAATGCACCAACCCAACCACGTTCACGCATATGCGTCTACCGTACACATAGCGTTGTTTTGTTGTTAAAGATACAAAACGGAAAGGTGAACCGCCCAACCTGGAGGCACCAACACCCATCCGTAAAATAGTCTATACTTGGTCAGCTCCACCCACAGAACCGAAGCGCCACTGGCCTTCAAATGTGAAAGATAGCAATTTTAGTTGGTTGCCGCTTGAACCGTAACTACTTTAAAATATTATGCATGTCAAGAGTTAAAGGGCCGTCGTTACTGCTTGAACATAACGTTCGACTGAGCAGTGATGTCAAAGTCCCCTGACGAAATTTACGAGGGCGTCCAAGTTTACGAAATTTACGAGCATGCGCAACATATGCAAATAAATTCTTTTAAAAAGTTTCGGACCTAGGACCAGCTACGCAAACATTGTCTTCATTGGAAAGCCAACCTGTCTGAAACACTAGAAATGTGGTTGACGTCACGAAAATTAGTAAGCACTATTGGATGGAGCATTTATGGAAATTCTTCTTGAAAGGGACCGTGATGGCTGGGGGGTGGAGGTGACATTTTTTCCAAGGTTGAAACTGAGTAAACGTACACTGGACTGCCGTCCCCTGACTACAGAAACAGCCCTATGAGCACTGTTCAAATCCGGACGGGCGCATGCCACTTTAAGCGCGTGGCCTCAGTGTTTAAGTTATTTGCGGAATATTTAAGGTTCAGTGACAGACCGTGATAGTGGCATCGCGTTCCATCACGTTAGTGTGTACTTTATCCTTGGTTTTTGCACCTTCTCTCCATCTATATCACTTTACATCTTGCCACAGCGCAGGGTACCCAACCGCTACACAATAAAATGCTTTGCTGGGCGCGTTGATTCATTCTGAAATAGATTCGAATGCGAAAGGACGAGGCACAAGAAGTGAAGACGACTAAACGAGCGCTCACTACCAACTGGTTTTATTCGGAAAATAACATGAGAATATAAAGCTCAGTACACCAAAGGGTGCGCCTGCGCACACATCAAGTGAGGTAGATGACAAAGGCTCATCATAAATTGCGCTCAATCAACTAAAACTCACTCACCCGCAAACATACCAACTTTTGGCAAATACAATGTGTGGCTATCCTCTCTATGTAATTGGCAGTGAGCGCTCGTGTAGTCGTCTTCTGTTCTTTTGTCTCGTCCTTTTGCGCTCATGTCTATTCCATCTTAACCGCTACACGGACTGGCTAACCTCTCTGTCACGGACAATGCTGCTGGAAACCAAAACAACAAAATATCAACAATCCCGAAGGGATTTCCCGGCATAATCCACCGGTAGTATTATGTCAAAAAATTGCGCGCTACACACAACCATCATTTTCTTGAGAAGTAAGAACCGACGAATGCTTTCTAAATTGTATACTTCACAAATTATTTATCGCTTGCCTGTCTACGAAAGAGGCAAGAAAGCATTCACTCCGCGGTCACTGCACTGATGATAGTGAGAGGGCTTTATTGGCTTCTCGATGACTGCTTGTTGAATGTTCGTTGTTCCGGTGCTACCAAGCATTTCTCGGTAAGTGGCGCTTTCAAGCCAGGTGCCTCCTCGATCTAACGACTAGAGAGAGAGAAAAAGAGAGAGAGAAATGAAGTAAGCGTGTCCTGATGACATCACCTCCTTCCTCTCAACATCTTCGTCGCGCTGGCGTCAGCCTGTCGATGCATTTAGGGAAGCACGGCGACCGGCAGCGCCACACAGATGAAGTGACGATCGCTTGAGTTTTCCAAACTTTTACTTCGCCGTATCGATTTTTTTTTCTTTCTTTTTTTTTCCCAAGGCTGAAGTCATCCACGATATCTTTACCCGCAGAACGCTTCTGCGCTTCAACCACGGCTGTCGTATCTTGAAATCACATAAGTTTGGCCATGTCGGCATTGCCGTTTAAGCGACCGCGGAGCACGTGGAGCAGGCGGTGGCGTTAAGCTGCGGTCGGAGGCTGGTGACGAGTTCCGGAAGTTGCCTTGGCGAAATCGACGACTGGCAGTTGGGCGTGTTGGCCATGACGCTGGAAATGGTCGATCGTTAGACTGGTAGAAAACTGGTCGAGGCGCTTCTCGGAATTCCCGTCGACGGTCACAAAATCTTGAGATGTGGCCTGGAACGCCGCAGCTGTAGCACACAGGCGGAGGCCGAAATGTGCGGTGCTGCTCGAACCCCTCATTTCTGTTAGTTGGCATGGAATATCTGCCCTGATCATTGTAGTACCTGTATCCCGTTGTCGTCAAATAAGTAGTACGGAACCGCTGCGAGGGATAAGTGTTCTGTCGCTGCTGCTCGTTGATGAAGGAATGTCGGTTTGCCGGCTCGGATCGAACAGCAGCTCGGCAGTTGTACATGCTCGCGGCGTTAATAGATGGTGGTGACGAGACAGGGGGTAGTCCGGGCTGGTTGCCTCGGGAATAGTCGTCACTGCCACAGTGACTTATTTCATGGCACCGGAGCAGCTCTTCCCGTACTATCTGTCGTATTGTCGATGGCAGGTCGGACGGGGAGTGAGCGTCGACGCTGGCTACTGTCGGCACATTAGTCAAGCGGCCAAATTTCGGCGCTATACGACGCATTTTGAGCGCTTCGAGTGTACGGCAGTGCTTCATGACATCGGTCACAGATGACATGTTCTCTTTGGCGATCAAGAAATGGTACACATCTTCCCCTATGCCTTTAAGAAGATGGCCAACTTTGCCTTCTTCGGACGTACTGGGGTTCACAAGTTTACAGAGCTTTAGGATCTCCTCGATGTAGGTAGTACAAGTCTCGTCAGGGGAGTTGAGCCCTTTGGGCAGGGTGTGTTCAGCTCGCTTCTTTTTCGTTGTAGAGTCCCCGAAGCACTTCTTCAATTCTTCCACAAACGTCTCCCACGTGGTGAGCGTATCCTCGTGGTTGTCGTACCACAGGAGGGCAGTGTTGGTGAGGGAGAGCACGACATGCGACAGCTGAGCGGCGAAGTCCCAGCCGTTAAGTTTGCTCACCCGCTTGTACTGTTTCAACCACTCGTTCACGTCCTCCTCGCCAGTCCCGCCAAAGCTGGGTGGCTCCTTGTAAAGATGCGAGTAAGCCATCGTCCTCGGAACTTCGGTTTCGCGAGGCATCTCTCCTGTTGAGGGTGGTGGCAGTCCCGCAAGGCGACGACTCCGACGTGGGCCAAGGGGTGGAAATTCCGTTGTTAGGAACTCAGGTTACCCCGCACTTCCACCACTATGTTACGGGACTTCTAGACGAGGTTGAACAGAGGTTTATTTACAGAGGATGGACGGCAAGTGCGTGCCAGTACTGCACGTCGTTCTTCTCTCCACTCTTCTGTTGTTGTTGCCGCTGCTGTTGCTTTACTGGATTGAACCCACTGTAACAATATAACAATTTGTGAGCTCCAGCTCCAGACATAGCGGTATTCGAGAAGAAAGTCAAGCAACCCTGAGAGACGCCCCGCAGTTACACTCTACCGCGGTTCCCGGTGAAAAGCGGAGAGCAATCGAACGCGCTGCTTGTACTCAGTCTATTTTCTAGTGATTAAAAGCTTTTCCTCCCTTTCCGCCCGCCTCATCCGCTCACAAATTAGACTCTCACTCCGGAACTGCACGTGCAGGTCACTGTAGATGGAGCCAGATACACCAGGGCCCATCAAGCATAAGAAACCCTGAAGAGCCTGCGTGATTGACCTGGTTATATTTTAGAGTTCTGCTATTTAGGCCAATAACTGTATTCCTAAGCTATAGGCTCCCAAAGCATCGCTCAGTGGCGCTGCGACTCTTGACAGGCAGCGCCATCTCTGGCGGAAAAATAGAAACTGGGAATATACGTTGCGCGTTTTCTCTTCTCTCCTCCGCGCTTGCGCTCGTTTCCGTGCACGTGCAGCGCTTTCGCGCTGCCCTTGCTGCGCCTCGCAAAAAGGTAGAAACTGGGGGTAAGCGCCGCGCTTTTTCCCTTCTCTCCGCCGCGCTGCCGCTCGCTTCCGTGCGCGTGCAGAGCTCTCGCGCAGCGCTTCGCTATGTACCGCTTGAAAAAGATCTCCCCGCTGGACAGGCACTTCGAAAAGTTAACGTAATTAAAGGACAGAAGTTTGTTAATCACTGCGATCGATGTTCCACGTTGTCGACTATGAAAAACATGTGATTGTTGTTTAGATGTGCACGCTGGCAGTGGCAAACGCGCACTGTAGTGAACGAACTTTCGCGGCGTGCAAAAAAGAAAAAAAATAGAGAAACAAAGACTACACGGCTGTGGCACTAAAAAAGCCTGAGAAGGTTCGAGTCATGCCCTCCGTACCGCTGGAGCATCACCCGCTGACTTAGCCACGAGGCAGCTAGCTTAGCTTAGCTTTAACTGCTGCGAAGCAAGTAGAACTGCTCGCCTCGTCTGTCTGTCTTCTTTTTTTAGGGGCGAAGCTCCTTAAAGCGGCACCCGTTCGTCCCTCGTCGTAGTCGTAGTCGTAGTGCGTAACCAGTCTTACGCTTTGACCTCCAAGGTGGTGCCGGTGGGAGATTTCTCCTGTGCGTTGTTGAACAATAAAAAATTCGCAGCGTGCGCGTTAACTAAAAGCCGAATTCTTCTGTCTCTCATTCCCCATTAGCAGCCATTGGCATGTTCCAGTAGGAAACGTTAGTAGAAGTAGAAGTGTTAAAAGCCGACTTCTGCTGTCTTTCATTCCCAGTAGCAGCCATTGTTTACCTCCAAGGTAGTGCCTGGTGAGATTTCTCCTGTGCGTGATTAAACAATAAAAAATTTTGTTCAAAACGCCGTTGATTGATGAAATAAACCAACGAAAGACGCCAGATGTTTTCTAAAAGCAAAACGAAAAGACGCCAGATGTTTCTAAAGCAAAACGAAAAGACGCCAGCTGCTTAACGAAAGACGCCAGGTGTTTTCTAAAGCAATGGTTTTATAATCAAAACCATATCGCGATACAGGTTTGTAGTTGACGATGCTCGTTGCCGTCGGTGTGTGCTCGTATGCAAGAACCACTTAGCTTACATTTCACCGACCACAAAGCGGTCATAATGAAAGGGCAACGGAAACCAGCAATAAAAGTTTGATAAAACATTTAATCAATCGTTTCACGTCAATTTTATCGGGCGAATTAACGGAAGAAATTTCACGGTTTAACCGATGATTACTTCCGGGAGCTTCGCCCAATCTCATCATCATTCACCTCGTGGATCTGCCGTCAATTTTTTTCTATCTTTTTAGGGGCGAAGTTCCTTAGGGCATAGGCTAGTCCGGCGTCCTGCGTCGTTGTCGTAGCCACCCCTATGCGATGACGATGACGCTGCCATCACGGCACAGCACATGGAATGTGCCCACTATGCGTCATAACGATGACGCATAGTGACGATGATGACGCTGATGACGATGACGATTGCGATGCCATACGACACATGACATCGCGATATGGTCTCACATGCATATCGTTTGACCACATGCAACCAACCACCATCCGAGGAACCTGCATCGATGTCGTCTTTGCAAACTTTCGACTACGACCCATCCAGGAACCGCTCTCCCTCCATTTCACCGACCATAAAGCCGTTATAATTAAGGGGGAACGGAAGCCACGGCTTATGTAAACGGTCACCACGACCAACGAAGAAACGAAAACGGAAAATCACGGCTCACGAATAAAATATAAATTTCTTGTATATATGCACACAGTGTTTGTCACGTCTTTTATGATGTACTGCGCGAATTTCACGGAAGATTCACGGTTTACCGATGAACCTCCGGAGCTTCGTGATTTTTTTTTCGCTTCTCGCTTCGGGCTTGCACTCCCTTTTTTATGAGAATATCGACTTTACAGGTGTATAAGACTTGCTGCGTGAACGCAGCTCAGCGTGAGAGGTGTCGAATTTCAGGCGCGATGTGGTATCGGGTGACGAGCTCGCGCAAAGCGCACCCGTAAACGCACACTCGAAGCAATGTACGAGTGCGCGGTGCGCGTGAAAGAAAACCGCACAATCTCCGAAGATGGCAATAAATTCCTGAATTAAGTGCCAGTTAGATTCAGCGGCTTAAATATATACCACCCTAAAAAAGCGACAAAAACAGAACAAACCAGCAAAACGATGTCAAGTTAGCTGAAAATGCCCAGGCGTTCGTTCCGGCGCGATGATGCAGCCTTGTGCGGAGTTCAACTGAACGCAACCAACACGGCAACGCTAACCGCGGTATGAAGTATGTGAGTGTGAACATCCAATAACGACAGATAGGTCTCACAAACACAAGGAAACAAAACACAAAGTTGCTTCAACATACAACCGTAATTGGATGTAAAAATGCGAGACGGCGAGCAATCACTACTGCAGTCGTTGCATGCACGCGCCGCGTTACGTACTGATTCAGGTAGTCGAGACAAACGATTTCAAGCGAAGAACTGAGTCAGCGAAAACGGAAGGCGAGACAGAGCAAGAACTTTATTCCTCTAACTACGGTGATCCACGCTTGTGTACTTTCTCGACTTGTCCGGGAACTGATACAGTTTTACAGGCGGATCGCGTGCCGGTACTGTCTGCACTGCTGTGGCACACAGTAATACTTCGGACCTCGCTTCCGCTTTCGTGGGGTCGCTTCTACCATCGCGGAAATGCAGCTTCGCAAAGCAAGCCTCTCGGTTCAGCGTGCCAAGCTCACGGCGCAACGTCTAAGCTCCCCGCACCGACCGAAGAACGCGTGCGCACGCGTGCCGCCGCTGTCGGCTGTCGGTGAAACAGGCGCGCCCTCCGCCGCGCTTATTCCCAGTTTCACCAGCGCTTCTCTCCAGAGCCGCAGCGCGGCGCTGTCGTCGCTCCGCAAACTTGAGCTTTGGTTCCCTATACCGTGAAAAGTACTGCCAAAAATAAATTATGTTTACATCTAATCCTTTAACCAAACGATTGCAAATAATGAAAATGCCTGGAATGGTGCCGTTTAAATGCATGCTATGAATTTCTCTCGAAGCAAGGGGAAGGTTCAACGAAAATGTAGCATACTACGCCTGGCGATAACTTTCTGTGGCAGCACAGCCAAGGCTACGGAACCGAAGCTCACGTCCATTCGTCCGTCTTGCCGTGCTCTGGCAGGGTGCCAGGTGGCCGCTGGGGCGCGCCAACGGACGCCGGTCGCGTCGATCGCGCCTCGCGTCGAACTCTACAGCGCTCGCTCTTTGCTTGCGTAGCGTCGTGGTGCCCAGCGTGTCCAATCATGCAAGAAGGGAGACGCGCGCATCGGGTTCCATTCTGACCGACCCCGTCTCAATGGGCGGAGGCGTTCGCCGAACACACTTTGGAATTTACAGTGTCTTTCAATTTTTATTTTTCAACACTGGATAGGGCTAGCTGGTGCAAAAAATCCAAATGCTGCCCTCGCCCTTTTTCCTTAGCTACGACAGCACGTGGCAGGTCTCTCAATAAGAAAGGTTAAGTACGTTTCTTTTTTTATTGAGAAATACCTCTCTTTTTTTTCTTTCTCCCTTTGTAAACTTGTCGTGCTAAAGCATAAAAGCTGAATCTTAAATGCTGTAGCAGGCCATGACTGAAAACATGTAGTAAGTCTGGCTCCACAGCTCACTCCTAAAGTTAGTCGTTCTCGTCGCGAAGTCATTTGACTTTTTGTGAGTTTTTATGGTTTATTTACATCTTCAAGGATTATTTCTATTCTACCTGGCTCCGTTGTCTGATTTTGTAGATGCACTGTTATGATAAATCGTTTGTTTTTGTTTTTGCTGTGATGTCAACCTTGTTAACAATGTATTTGTGTATGAAAATGTACTCCACTCCTGCAATAGCCCTGCATAGGGCTGCAGTATTTGAAAATAAATAAATAAATAAATAAATAAATAAATAAATAAATAAATAAATAAATAAATAAATAAATAAATAAATAAATAAATGCAGTGAACTGCATTGGTATGTCCCCATTCAAAACGCAGAGCGCGTTCGAGTTGAAGCTGACAGAAGAGCTTTCGCCAGCGCTCAAGGGATATACTGTTAGCAAAAACCGTACATTTACAGGGGCTTCCTACGGGACCGAAGCCGCACAAACGCCGTAACCGCCGGATCCTGTAGCGCGCCTGAACGGTCCAAGAAGCATTGTCGCTTCACTTCTCTGACCACAAAGCGGTTATAATGAAGGGTCAACGGAATCCGCATCTCACTACCATATACGGTGACGAATAAAACATTCTGTTGTGTATATACTGTACCACCCCCGTGTTTGTCAAGTCTTTACATGATGATCGAGTGGGCAAGATGTACGGAGGATTCACGGTTTACCAGATTTACCTCCGGAGCTTCGCCCACTCATCATCATTCACTTCGTGGATATGGCGGGAATTTTTTTTCCCTGTGCGAGAGGCGAATTCACATCGGCGAGGCTGCTAAGGAGACTATGCTGTGCTAGCCATCCGGCTTTGCCAAAATTGCGTCGTTCTAACGATGATTGTGCCTCGAATAGCGTTCCATTGGCGAAAGCATGACGACTGTCTTAGCTATATATGTAGGATCTGGCTATAATCGTTCCATTTCTACTGCACTGTTATTTCGAGCTCAGTTTGTCTGGCGCTTTGGAACACTGCTAATAACAAGAATTTTTGGAGTTTGTCGTGCCCAAAACCACGACATGATTATCAGGCACTTCGTAGTGGCAGGCTCCGGAAAATGATACCGTTTGTGTTCCTGAACGTGTACTTAAGTCAAGGAGGCTCGTGCACTTAAACTGGCCTCAAGCACTTCGCCTCTATCAAAATTCGACATCCGCAGCCGGGATCGAACCCACGTCGTTCGCGTCAGCTGTCCACCGCGGCGGCTTGCGCTCACCAAATATTGCCTAGCTTCCTATTTTTTCCTAGTCTTTTATTATTGAGAGTATAAGGAGTTCAAAATACATTTATATTTAATGCGCATTCCATAGAGCCACAGCTGTCTCTGTGAGGTACGTGGTCTCGTGACTCAGTAGAGCAATTTTTTGGGATAGATGATGTCGAAATATCTTGTTAAAAAGTGAATATCTCATCAAGCGTCTCAGTGGGCGTCTATACAACTCTCGCAACGAAGAAGTATATTCGCAAACATCACGTCGTCTCAGAAGGCATCAGGAAACATCCTATAGTTAGAAGGATATTTCACATTTCGGATCCTCGTCTTAGCCACTCGTTGGCGGTCAAGGAGACAGGTCATAATTTCGCTCAACCGGCAGTTCATATTAACATTAACTGCACCCCGCATTATTAAGTTCCCCAACCCGTGTGGATGGTTACTTACTTTTGTTGGAAATAAATCTTATTGGTAGGAATTTCTAATAAAAAGTGTAAACGTATATCTTTAATGGAACGTCAGCAGGAAAGGCCGATACAACTGTCTGGTGGGTAGACTAAATGAGGCGCTCTTGCGCTGCAGTGTGCACTACCAGAAGATAAACCTGATCACTTTGCCTATGACACAGCTCATACATGTATGTAAGTCTGCTGGACGTAACGCTACTCTTCTATATTTGTTTCTGCAATAGTAAGCGGACAGATTTCGCGGGGTAGCTTATTCCAACAATGAAGGAGTACAGCGCGTAAGAAAAAAATGCGAACACACGATGTAAAATTGTTTCTATGACCGTTTTCAACAGATTTTGATGAATTAGCTTTTCATGGAACGAAGAAAATTATGATGTTTGGGGCGGATTCTACACGACCGATTATGCAGATGGAGCTCTAAACACGCGAGGAAAAAATAAGGAACATACGAATGCGCCTGTAAAATACAGCCAGGTCTAAATTTCCCGCACTATTTTTTATTATACATTATATCTACAGTATTAAACTTACGTTTTCTAAATCACTTGTTGACGTGACTTGACTGAAATGATCTAGTGATGGTAGCGTAGATATACGAGCTTTTCTACATCGAGCTTTCGGTACTCAAAATATGTAGAAGATTTATTTTCAGTAGTTACATACAAATGCATGACGATTGCGACGCGTTAACGATCCTGGTGGAACTGATCTTCGAGGTAAACAGGAGAAGAAAATTATGAGAATTTTCTTGTAAGCATGCAGCAACACCGTGCCAGTTGAATTAAGAGGGAAACGTTATGTTTCCATAGAACTAGAACAACATGCACTTTTGCGAATTATTCCCTAAAGATTGTACTTCATTTTCAGAGTTGCATAGACTTTCGTTAATTCACTTGGCTGCTCTATGTAAAAGAGATTTAATTATTTGCCCCGCAACGGCAAGCGGGCACATTTCACCGGAGAGATGCTCCGAACGATAAGTCTAAAAGAATGCAAAAACTATAATTTCGTTAGAACACATTGCTTTAACAGTGTCATCATGAAACTTAAACATCGAAAATCTGGAGAAGCAACAACGAATCTCTCTCTCCAAACACACACACACACACACACACACACATATAATTTAGCAGTTTATATATATATATATATATATATATATATATAAACTGGCTTGAGCGGAAGAACATAGAAAACTTTTATTAGTTCCAACGTTTCGGCTGGTGTCCGTCTTTCCCTGACGAAGGCCGGACCCCGGCCGAAACGTTGGAACTAATAAAAGTTTTCGTACATTCGTCCGCTTAAGACAATTTTATTATTGCGATAGCAATTATATGGACACTCGCGGCTGGTTTTCGCCGTCGACGTCGGCGTCCGCGTCGGTGTCGGCGTCATTTGCCGTATATGTATATGTATATATATAACCGGGCCCGCCCGTCGTTCGTGAGCGTGAAAAGACGCGAGGGGGGGGGTCCCTCGAGCGACCTTCGATTTTACGAGCGGGGGGCGCGCGCGTTATCTCCCCTTCTCGGCGGCCGACAGCGGGCGGGGGGGGGGGGGGGGCGACGTTCGATTTTACGAGCGCGGGCGCGGGCGCGCGCTTTATCTCCCCTTCTCATCTCCCCTTCTCGGCAGCCGGGCCGGCGTACCCTTCTACGTGCTGCGCTCTCAACGCGAAGAGAATTCTCTTAAACAAGCGTTTTCTAGAGTTGCGTGAGATCGGATCCAAAAAAGAGTTGGCTGCCAGCCTCACTTCGTATAACATTACAATTTTTCGCTATCGCATTCATTGCTTCACCCTTGCGGTGAAACTGTGACTTTTTAATCACTGGATCCACTGAAAACACTTGCCTGATATATGTACATATATATATATATATATGTATATATATATATATATATATATATATATATATATATATATATATATATATATATATATATATATATATATATAACCAAAATTTCTGGCTATACGCCACTGCACACCGGTCCCGTGCCCACCACCCCCCCCCGAAATTTTTTTTTTGCCATGGCATGTAGAGCCCAAAATGGCACTCGACCACATCTGTCTGCCAGGCCCCACTCCAGATCAAGGTGGTGCCCCCCCCCCCCTGAAAAAATATTTCTGCCTACGCCCCTGCTAGGGGGTCAGACAGCCTTTGCGTATGCTCGTGGGTGCGTTTCTATGTGTGAATACATGCAAAATGTGTTCAAAGAGGATTTAGAAAATTGCTGGAGTGCCTCGAAAGTGAATCCAAGAACCCGCCAACTTAGCGGTGGCAAGATACTCTTTTAATATGGGTAATTTTTTGGTACATATAGTGCTCGACGAGTGCATTTGTGTGCCTCCTTGAGAAGAAGGCACACAAACGACGAGTGCCTCCTTGAGAAGCCTCAACATCTAGGCACATTTTAGTAGACATCAACTCATCAATACTCTTCTCGATAGGTTATATTCGCCGGGAACAGCGATCTGTGTTACCTTATAATTAGCCTATGTCTACGTTGAAGTCTATTGTAAAACCTTTTTTGTGTCACATATGTTTCGACTATTGCTGTTAGAGGTGTTAATGCTTGGTTGATGATGATAGTCAGTAAGAGTGGCCGACGTTCCTCGAAATTTTTTTTCTCATTTTTTTTCTTACTTATTTCCCGCGATAGTGGTTACGGACACCGGCGGTGGTTGCGGCAGCGGCGGCGGACAACTACCCCACTGCCACTACCGTTGTCATCTGACAACAGCTTTCGCTGTAACGTCATTTTGGGCAAGGAATCGTGTTAACATGTGTAATATTGCGTGGTAGAAAAGTAAAATAACCACCTGGCGCCACACAATGCGAATTGCCCCTCGAGTGTGTGGTTTCAAGCTTCCCCCCACTACAAAGTGTTCAGTCATAATTCTTCATCGCCATCAGACACAGTATCAATAAAGTGCACACAATGCCTTAAAGATGTGTGGCGGCTACATCGCTTCTCCGCAGAATGACGAATGATCACATAGTGGGTGCTTCCCTACTTCACAAACATTAGGATTCATGGCGTAGTGGATACCCGGCAAGTGTACTTGTATTAGTTGCCCCTAAAAGAGTTTACAACAGGCTACAGAACAGCCGCTCTTCCAGCTGTCACTGCGAATGTTCTGCGTGGTCCGCGCAGGCCTAGCGTTTTTTCACGGTACTGCTGTCACTGGTAGTATTCGCGTTGCTGCTGTCGATGCTTTTACGCTTGTTCCTCTAGCGTGAGCGCGCTGTGCCGCCTCACCAGCTCGGATTTCTCGCAGTGCTCTATGTCATATTGCAGGTGCGCGGCACAGTCTCTCCTTTTTCCCTACCAGACTCCATTCATGTGGGCGGCAAACGCGATACGGAGGCGACCCTCTCTGTGCTTTCATGGTCGTTACAGGTATCACCTAAAGCGAATGGTACCGCTCCAGATCTCCATAAAAAAAAATTTAGCGTTGGTATGCAGTTTCGGAATTTCGTTATAGAAAATGCAACTTTGCTGTGGCACACCATTGTTTATCCTACGCAGAAAGCAAAGGTTAAGCACTGGAGTCAATATTTTACCTTCTGTAGGGAGAACGTCCATGACCTAGCCATGACCTAGTGGCATAAGCTGTGTCATAACAGGACAATGAAAGACGTGCGACTGTATCAGTCATTTCGTTTAAAGATATGCCACGATGCCCTGGAAGACTCTGGAGATGACAGATGAAAATAAGATGACCAAATCGGTCACGATAACAGCACTTGAATTATTTCTGAAAATTTTTAGAGGAGCTAAGATTAAATTATAGGTATATACTCCCGTAAGTGTAATGAAGATCTCGTGCGGCACCATTCATTTGACTTTGTGACGTTCTACATCGTATACAGAAGTCGAGGAGCGATGAAATACGTGCAAATTTTGAAGAATCGTCTCAACACCGCTCCTTTCTCCCGTCTTCTTCGAACCACCTACAGCCCCTGTATAATTACGTCGCTGGATCACCGCGAAGAAAATGGCAACTCAAATTCGGTTGCGTGCGACACAATGACAACGTTGTGTGGATTGTAGTCAAAATACAAAACTGCTAAAATTGATTCAGAAACAATATCTAGAAGACCAGCGAAGCGAGGAGATGACGTCGCGGGGAATTCAGCAGGGTGCTAAGACAATCCGACTTTGCACGTGAAGATTTTTAAAGCGTAAAGAGGTACAGCATAAACTCGAGTGTCAAGCTCTTTCCTGCTTCTTATTCGTGGAAAAAGGTGGAATTGTATAGAAACATGGATCACGCAGAAAGAAAACCGATTTATCGAAAAAAAAAGAGCGGTAAACACCAGGATTAAAAAAAATATATGAAAAGACTGAAGAAGGCGATGGGCGTTTGGAGACGTTGTAGGAATAAAAATCGATTCTCTTGGCAAAAGGAGGCAACAAAATCATAGCCACAGTACGAAAAAAAGACGGAACATGAAGTAATAAAACAGCGGTAGAGAATGAAAGTAAGGCGTGTGGCGAAGAACGATGGGGCTACCCTTGACTTCACTGTGAATGTGTTTTGATGGTGCAGACTCACGGGCGTGCTCCTTTCGCTGAGCACGTTTACCGAATATACATTCGCCACTCCACACTTTCTGAGGCAGTCACGCAAACATCCTTTGTGCTTTCAAGATACCTCACACACGCTATTCTCTGTATATGTCAGGACGTGTCTGTCAGATTTTGTTTGTTTTGTTTTGATCGCTATTCTATACTACTCATACTCTGCAATTCGCCACTGTATACACCTCCCTGATTCCCCGTGGCTATGTTGCGTAGCCTGCATTTCGTGAGCAGTGCGCGTGGGACCCTAAAATTCACGCATAGTTTCGAAATCACGTGTAGGAATTGCGAAGTGTCTGCAGATTTTCGCATAAATTATTCCTTAGGCTTTATGGAATTACGTTCCCACATGTATGCAGAATTGCCACCATGTGACACCCGGACATGAAGAGGGGCCTGACGTTAAGCTCACCGCATAGGCACGCTGAGGCACCCGTACTGCGAACGAAAAATGGAAATAAAACTTGCACAGTGTTTCGACATAGTTTACCGAGGTATCGTGATCGTCGTTTTAGTAATACAGGTTGCATTCTAAACTTATCGAGATCATTATGAGTCTTCTTCACAGTGTGCACACTAGCCAGCCAAAAGATAAAGAATTGATATGCACGAAACGAAACAAGAAAGAAGCTGAGATCAAAAGTAACATAGACAGATGATTGCGGCTAGACACAGTTAATCTATATGTTTGTCACTTAGTCCTAAGATGAATTATACCCGAATTTTTTTCATTGAAAAGTACTCGCGAGAAATAAAAAAGAAGTAGTTCATGAATTCTTTTTTTTTTAATTAAACGGGAGCCTTGGGATGCGCCGAACAGGGAGGAGAGGGAGCAGAACTTTTTGGAATTACCAAAGGCTTATAAAAACAACGTACAAAAAATAAGGAAAAAAAGTGTCCCTGGAAAGCTCCAGCGTTTATTTCTGCAAGCACAATCCCTTGTCGTTATTGAATTTAAAGAAC
Organism: Rhipicephalus appendiculatus; assembly: GCA_030522465.1. Taxonomy (NCBI): domain Eukaryota; kingdom Metazoa; phylum Arthropoda; class Arachnida; order Ixodida; family Ixodidae; genus Rhipicephalus; species Rhipicephalus appendiculatus. The sequence goes on along the minus strand of JALIZH010004491.1, from coordinate 92,160 downwards.
ATCCTATAATTGTTCGTGTTCCCGCGCAAATCCAATTACCCGGCGCAAACACCGAGCATTACTCCGGGCATTCAAGGACGCCTTACTGTCGAAGCACGGTGGGAACGTAGAATGAGTACATCGAAAGCGCATAACATCGAACGATCGTTCAACAATGTTTATCCTTCCGTGCAGCCGAACAAGCTTGATTCACCGCAACCGAGAGGACGCAACTGGGTCAGAGTTATAGCCGTGGGTATTGCTCACAAAGTTGGCGAGTTTCCACCTCCGACTGCTTCTCTCTTTTTGTCTGAATTTCTGCTCCCGTTTTCGGCTGACTCACATAGATCACATTTTTTTTCCTTTTAAAAGTTAAATTGCTCCATTGTGCACACAAGCTGCTGAAACTTTGACAGAAACGGTGTTTATATTACAGAAGCCATTGACAGAGAACAAAAATCGAATCGCTTCGGGAGTCCGCGATATTGCATTATGCAATTGACAATGAAAATAAACATTTACAGTGCGCACCATGCCAATGTTATCTTGATGAAAACGCTTTTGTGGAACGTATAGTTGTAAAAGCAATGCAGCCAACACTAAACACCGGAGCGGAAAAGACGCACGGCGTCATGGTGTTTTATCAAACTTGAGGTTGAAGTGCCCTGTATGATAAACAAGAGAAAAAAAAAACACGGCTACAACACGTAAGAACATAGAAGAACGTCTCAGTAAAAAAAAAAAATTAAGACAGCTTCGCACTAGTGGTGCCAAGCGTGGAGGAAGTGCGGAGTTGGGCAGCCTTCTTTGTTTCTCTCTTCAGTTTTCTCTTTCCTCCTCTCTTTCTTTCTTGTTCTCTTTTCCAGTTTTTTCTGGGTTTTTTTTCTTTTTCTTTCTAATTTTCTTCCTATTCATTTCCTTTCTTTCTCTCTCTTTCTATTCCTCGCTTGCTTCCGCTATTTCTATTGCATTTCTTTCTATTTCTCGTTTGCTTGTTTGCCCGAGCCCCTAAAGTACTCCGCACTAATTATCATCATCAAGGCGCTCGAAGAAAAAGTAACGGAAGACTTGTTTTTGGCGCGAGCGCACGTTCAATAAGCTACATTTGGATATGCTATATGTAGTTTTGCCTGCATTAATATCATCATCAAGGCACTCGAAGAACAAGAGGAAGAAGACTTCTTTATGGCGCGAGCGCGTGCTCAGTATGCTACAGATGGCTATGCTATATGTAGTTTTGCCTGCGTTACGCCAAGCGATGGCGACAGAACACGATCACAGCATACGACAGCATACGAAAGCATACGACAGCATACGACAGCATGCGAAAGCATACGACAGCATACGACAGCATACGAAAGCCATGCGACAGCATACGATAGCATACGACAGCCCGGCACCCTAAAGTGCTCCACACTTAAAAGTGTTCCAAGGTAAAGAATACGACATATAACGTTTATGGTTAATTGTTCCCGTATTCACAGCCACCATTAATGCCATGGAAGATTTCCGCACGTTCAAAATCGAGCAGGTCATCTATCGGGCTCCTGCATTGATGAAGCCGCTGTGTATGCATTCACGAAAACATCGCAACGCTTTCAATCGCAAGTGTCACCGCGCCTTCTGATCTTTCAACAAAGCTAGACAGAATCGTTTTAAGTCGAAGACGCTGGTCATAACTATGACAACTCTTACAAGTGTTTCATCACAGCGACGTCCTGACGAGGAATACAAGTGGTCAGAGTGAAAAAAAAAAAGTGGTGCTGAGTTTTTATTCCGTCTATAAATGAGCAGGCTATCGCACTTTGTAAAGTCTTGGTTGAGTCAGGGAAATCCAATTTCAGTCTCAATCCCGCTAACCAGCTTTTCGAAACTGAGTGAGGAGGTAACAAAAAGAGAGGCAGAGACAAAATAGCCGAACAGAAAAAAAAGTGAACAGGGCGCGAACGGAGGGGGGATGTCTTTCAAGGGGCGTTGACCTCTTCGCTTTTTATGGGGGGAGACGAACACTACCCTGTAGGCGTTCGTAATTTATTGGGACCAGCTGGACAGTACTACAAACGCTACTCGCAGTTTTCGCATCAATATTGACAGCGTTTTCCAACAGAAAACATCTTTTTCGCAGTCTCATCCAATCCATTGTCCCGAAAGCGACCCCATTCACTGTCCGGCTAAAGTGGATTACAACGTGCCGCACGTTTTCTTCTGTATCGCTTGAGGCCTCGCGAGAAATGTATTTTCTCTGCCGTACCCAATAGCGTTGCGTCTAAAAAACGAAGAGCAGAAAGAGCTATGTTACAGGCATTTACCTCTTTTAGGACGTCTTTATTATCGTCCTACGTGTTTTGTCGGTTTCTTCTATTGTGCAACCATTTCCACACCTTTTTTTTTCTGCGTTACTTGCGCGGTTATCAACGCATCTTTTTTTTTTTTTTGCTTTCTCTGAGTAGTGCAGAGAAATATGTTGTTGCATTTAAAATGAAATGTAGCTATCGAAATACGAAACTTACACCTTCAGCTTTGACAACTTGACGAGACGCTTCTTTTTTAGGAAATGGTTTAGAAGTCGGATCTGACGCTATGTAACTATGGAGTTTCATATAACGTCATGTGTCATAACTTCAAGTATTATTATCGCTTTTGCTCCATGTGGCGAAATTATGAGGCCATGTGTGTAATTATTCCTACGTTGAACACTAAATAAGAATGATAGGCTCTACGTTGCATAATGGTTATATGTTCTTAGCAAGATTAAAGATTGGTTCCTTGCAGGCCCGTAGCCAGAATATTTTTTTCGGGGGGTGCCCAACTGTTGAAAACCTTGAAAACCCCCTATTTTCATATTTTTTCTCAGTAAAAGACCCCCCTCAATCCGAATTGCGGGAGGGGGGGGGGGTCTAGCCCCCCCCTGGCTACAGGCCTGGTTGCTTGGTGTATGTTGTTCAAAGTGCCAGGACACTCAGGCTATGAAAGGACGCCGTAGAAGAGGGCTCCACACAATTTCGACTCCCTGGTGTTCTTTGACGTGCTCTGGCATCACACAGTGCATTGGTCTCTAGTAGCATTTCTCCTCCATCGAAATTCGACCGCCGCGGCCAGCATCAAACCCGGCGTCTTTCAGGGTCAGAAGCCGAGCACCGTAACCGTGCACGGAGCCACCGCGGCGGCCAAAGATCTAAATATTATCAGGAAAGGTCAAGAATTAATGTACGCTGTTGTCAACGACGTAACTTAGCACAGGGTCACTTGAATAGATGGAAAAAATTCAACGAAGATTACGATGCTGCCGCATGCGAATTCTGAGCGTAGCTGTTTAGGCGTTTCATTTTGACGGTCGCGGACAATTTCGTGCAGCCCATTTAAAATCAACCGCCACAGACGGAGCGTAGCGTGACTGCCTCGTTAACCGGGAGACCACGGAAGGCAGCGCGTGGGACGCGGTCCAGAGCAGCCGCCGCAGACAGGCCTCCGTTCATGCAGCGCCTTTATTTCCATATATGGTATCGGCAGACGCCCGCGCGGCATACTTCAGTGATGACGTGTGATGATTGCGACGAGCGCGCCATAGCGGTAAAACCCAGCTTCGATTGTCGTCGGGGCTTTGGACCCCGTGCGCAGGGCACTCGCTTTGGTCGAGCGGGACCTGGTCGCCGGCAAGACGTAATGGTGCGGCACAGAGTCTTCGAGCTCGAGCCAGCGAGACACACGACGAGGCGTATTCGCACCACGACGGACTCGACGCCACGTTTCCCGGTGCTACGATCATCGCAACGACCGTGCGCGTGAGTGTGTTCTTGGAGACTTGGTCGCGCGGGAGTGAAGCGCGTTGACTAATAATATTATACCCGTTGCAATATTAAGACAGACTTTCGTCTCACGTGAAAGCAACCTTCCTCTATAATTTCTCTGTCTTTAACCACATATCGTTGTAATGTTCCTTCGTGTTTCATGTGGTCCTAGTCCAATATAAATAACGTCTTTGTATTTATCAGGCTGTCTTGATTGCGGCCGATCACCTGGGCCCACTGAGTAAACCTCTTACTCATCACAATTGGCGAGCCTGCCAGGATCGGCACTTACCATCTTCCAGCCAAGGATTGGTCGCACACAAGATGCCTGTTAACGTGCAGAGACTACTTTCTATAGCAGAGGAGGTCGGGTGGTCTTGGTCAGACATAGAGCGAATGCTCCGAGAAGACCTTGAGGAGGAACGCGAGAGGATCGATTTTGAGCTTGAGTACATGCACAAAAATGACCTTGAGCGTGTGCGACGGGAAGGAGAGAAGCTGTTGTCAGAGATACGCATGGCTATCTCAGAAATACAAGAGGTTGCAAAAAGTAGGACAGCGCGTAACGAGACTACTGAAAAGGACGGAGTTGAACCTCACAGAGACGAGACTGATACCCCTGATGTTGACAAAAGTCGGTCAGTCACACGCGAAAACGTGAATGTTGGAGAACGTGATGATGTTGTTCTGGATACACAGTCTGCAACTAAATGTGTTCAGCAGACATTTGATGGCAACGAAGTTGGGAACAGTAAGGAGCAGCTCGGTCTCTGCATTCCTCAGTTAAAACTTCTCGACCAAACAAAGAGCACTGCATACGTGTCCGTGGCTTCAGCGCCGCATAGTAACGTCGATGACCTGAGTGATGAGCATGATAACGGAGCCTCTAACTACGGTACTCATCAATTGCTGGAAGCTTTGGTCGTCCGGGGCAGTTTACCCCTACAAAACATACAAGATAGGCAAGTCAGACAAGTATCTTGCCAGGTGTGGCGTCTACCCAGGAGCCCAACGTGAGACAAGTGGCAATGACAAACCCTGAAATAGAGCCAGAAGGTCAGAGTTCGGGCAAGAGGGACATGAACTCCCAAAGCACTTGCGCAAACAGGAACGCCTTGAGCCAGAAGCAAGGTACTTCGTACCATCCAGGAACAAATGAACTTCGAGACACCCGAAAGTTGTGGCGTGTTGTTGGCTACATAGCTGGGCGCTCAGACACCGATTTTTTTGGTTGAATACTGCTCCGTCTATCTCATCAGCATCGAGAAGCCACCGCGGTGCACAGAAGCTGATAGGAAGGAGGAACGCTGGTTCTGTGCTAGTTCATGGAAGAAAGAAAGAGTCAGCCTATAAACCTGGTGCACCAATTCGAACTCGACTGTGATCCGACAATGGACTTCCGACAGGATGCGTAACAGCAACAAAAGTGTCAAGCTAACAGCACCGCTGCATCCTTCGGCATCTCGGCATCGTGAAGTTGCACGCTCTGCGAACTTCAACAGTGCCAGACGAAATGCGTGCAACTTTCTGAAACAGGGGGAAGAATGTGATGATTGCGACGAGCGCGCCATAGCGGAAAAACCCTGAGCGCGCAACTGAAAAAGGAGAAGAGAAAGAAGAAGACTGGTCGCGGAGCCGTGCGCGGCCAGCTTCGATTGTCGTCGGGGCTTTGGACCCCGTGCGCAGGGCACTCGCTTTGGTCGAGCGGGACCTGGTCGCCGGCAAGCCGTAATGGTGCGGCACAGAGTCTTCGAGCTCGAGCCAGTGAGACACACGACGAGGCGTATTCGCACCACGACGGACTCGACGCCACGTTGCCCGGTGCTACGATCATCGCAATGACCGTGCGCGTGAGTGTGTTCTTGGAGACTTGGTGGAGCGGGAGTGAAGCGCGTTGACTAATAATATTCAGACAGACTTTCGTCTCACGTGAAAGGAAACTTCCTCTATAATTTCTCTGTCTTTAACCACATATCGTTATAATGTTCCTTCGTGTTTCATGTGGTCCTCGTCCAATATAAATAACGTCTTTGTATTTATCAGGCTGTCTTGATTGCGGCCGATCACCTGGGCCCACTGAGTAAACATCTTACTCATCACAGACGTCATCGGCGACCGCATGACGACGCGCACTACTGTGGCGCCATGGGTGGCCACTGCGGAACCTGTCTTCTCGCCACTGTCGTTCCCTCATCCTCGCGCTCTCCTCGCTATCGCCGTCTTTCATCCTCCACTGCACTCCACGTTCGCTCTGTTTCGTCCTCGTTCACTCTTCCAGTTGGGACAACGCGACACCGCTCAACGCAGGAACGGGCGCCAAAGAGCTGCGGTCTAAAAATTTATTTCGTCAGAAAGGAGTTTGAGGACGGTTCCGTGTTAGATGGTCATCGACCCAAGGTTGACGGTAACCTGGATGGCCCACTCCACGACCCTCGTCTGGACGGCTGGGCTTGAGATGGCCAACACGGCATCCCACTGCTCGAGAGAAGGATCACAAACTTTTGTTCTGTCCACCTTTTTTCGCGAATCACGAACAGCAGCGATCCTCTGGCTTCATGCAGCTGTGATACGCTGCACAATGGTCCCAGTATTGCTTCGAAACAGGAAAGCCTTCCGAATAGTTGGCCGAAATCAATACGGAGGGCAGTCTTTCTTCATTCTTTAGAGCAGTGACTCAATGCGCCTAATGTGGTGGAGAAGAAACTATGTATATTTCACGTTATCGCCAGGGTATAACGCCACTGATGGTTCTGTGGTTTTGTTTTGTTCACCCGAAGATGTTTCTTGAATTAAAAATGAACCGTGTGCAGTAATTACTTCTTTTCGGGAGTAGGTTCAAAAAAAAGAATACAATCATACCCAGCAAACGCAGACGCAGAGTGATAAAACAGAATACCTTAAAACTAATCACCAATTTTTTTTAACTTTCCGTTAAACCAAGACGTCGGGAAACTTCTCGCGCTAGGCACTAGAAACTGGACGCGGAGAAGGAAAAGGGTAGACTGCCAGGTCCCGACAACTTCGTGCGACTGTTTCTGCGCAGTAAATTGGTGGCATGCCTATTTACCATCTCTGCACAGTGTTCGTTCTCAGGGCTACGTCTTTAAAGCGTAGCCAAGAAGAGGGGGTCGGAGAAACAAAGAATAAAGACATGGATTGCTTAAAAAGCGAAGGTGACAGGCTCGCGAGAAAGCGCCGGGAGCAGCAGTGACTCCAGGAAGCGATATTGGACGTCTAGATGTAGATAATGGCGATAAATGAGTTTTTCGGAAGGAAGTCGGATGCCTTCGTCGCTGTCGTATAGATGCCGTTTCTGGAAGTGGGCCAACGAAGCACTCGGCAGTGCACAGCCGTACATCGCGGGCTTGGCTGCAGCTTCGCACAGTCTGAGTAGCATTAGGAAAGGAAGGCATTTGTCTCGAAGCATGGACCAGAAACATCTACCCCTTCCTCTTTCACTGAACGACGATAGAAAGAAGGATAATACACTCTGGCTTCGTACGTTAGAAGCGTCGCTGTGTCTACTTGTTCGACTTAGGAGACGCGAGAGACAGGCCTGCACATGGTTAACATCGTTAAGGTTACGTGCCTTTCTCCCGTAATAACCATGAACAGCGTACTCAGCTTGTCATGCCATAGACTCGATATAGTTTAGCAAGGGCTGACTTCTGGCCTTGTTGGTACGACATATCTGATGTGATTTGGCGCAGATTTATCGAGACTATGTCCATATTCGGATATGGTCTCGATAAATCGACTTAAAAGAAAAAGGGAAAGCGCGCGAGAACACATTTGTGTACACGAGTAACAACACACATGTAAAGGACAGCGTGTCTAGAGTCGATCACTTCATTCTATTGCCTTCGAGAACTGCAGGACGGCTCGTGTGGCCTCCTGGGTTGATCACCTGCAAGGCAACACTCCGAAGACCTTTTCTTCTGTACAAAGAGAGAATTCAACAAAAGGCAATGGTGCTTTTGAAAGGACAAAACTTCTTTGAGAAACTCTTATTCTGACTCGAAACCAAACATTTCTCCCAAGCAGTAGAACGGGTCGTACTGAAATAGAAAGAACTCTTACCTTTTAAGATGGCAGCCAGTAGCACTTTTACTGACGAAATGGTGCCTGTCGTCCCGGCAGTAGTTAGATGTTTCACGGTGGACGACTCCCTTTTAAGTCTGTTTCCGGAAAACCCTCCACCTGCATTGCTCTTTTTTCTGCTCTCACCTATCACAATATACGGACGCCCAAAAGGAACCTACCTTCTTTCTCTTTCGTGTTTTCATTGATAAAAAAAACAGCAACGTTAAATTAGGAGAAATGCAAAGGAAACTCGCTCAACAACAAGATTCCGTTGCCAGGTATCGCTGAGGAGAAGTTGGGATCGTGAAATGAAGGTCTTGTATACCTGTGACATACATCTTCCACTTCCTTTCGTTTCTGCGTTTAACCTTTAACATCCTTCGCAATGTGTTCAGAATTAATGCCGGTACGATTATTGTGGAGGCGGATTCAAAGCGAGGAAAATGCGGATTCGAAAGAGCCGTAATTCTGAACTTGCGAGATGATTGCTCTCATACCACTCTAAGAGGCAAACTTAAAGGGACACTAAAGCGAAACAATGACTTGGTTTGGATTGACAAACTGCACTCTGAGAACTGTAATGTCATATGTTTCACTATCATAAGTTCATTATTAGCGGAGAAAATCAAGGTTGATGTTTCATTTTTAAATTTGGCGCCGATATCTGCGCGCGTGACGTCAGAAATTCCAAATGTATTTTTCGTATTTTCGCGACATTGGCTCGATGAAATTTTCTGGAACATTGTATGCTAGGTCTAAGGCACCCACAGATGACAATGCACCTCATTTTTGTCGATTAGAAGCTACGTAGGACTCAGTAGACGCCTTCAGAATTTATGACGTCATGGTGTTTGGTGCGGGAATCTCAAGGTGGCGTCTCCCCCCGCATTTTCTTTCCGCGTGTTTTCTCGCTTACCAAGCGTCGTGTCGCGGTAAGAGGGGTGTTTTTCGGTATTGTCAAATTGTACTTAATACGCGAAAAATCGCTTTGCCCTTTAGTGTCCCTTTAAGCTACTTACAGTTTAGGTGGGGTGAGACAATTGAAGTGAGTTTGAAAATTTTGGTGGTACAGCAATGGAAATTAAAGCTATGCCTATAAAATTTGCAACGAATTTCAAGGATCTACACAGCCTTCATTGGAGCTCTAAATTAGTTTTAAATTGTGTTTAGTGTTCTTTTTCACTTTTGCTTCTTAGTATTTCTGCATATGAATTTTTCTTTAGGATCTACTATCTGCAGTGGATTGCAATTTTGTGCAAAGGTAGCTACGAACGCTTTTCAGAAATGGAACTAAAATTGTGAGTGTACAACAAAAACTAGATTTGATATGTTTTTTTTACGTTTGTCGATGTATGAAAATCGCCGCTTATTAAAGTTTGTTTAATACTTCTATATTAAAAAATACAAATGCACCTAGTGTACTGATTGGCACAAGCACTGAGGCGCAAGTTAGCACGTGTGTAATTTTTTTTTTTTGCTTATGCCCCGTAGTTCCCGAGGAAATGTACACAAACCTCCAAAAATGTTGTATTGAAAAACACAGAGACCACGTAGGGGTACACACACATTTTCCTGTCAATGTGTCGACGAAAAAGGACCAAAAATTATTCTTGAAACCACGAGTACCCAAATGTGATAAATTTTCTGAAAGATGAAGAAATTATCTGTCAGATGATCGCATTATCCCAAAACCAAATTTTTTGACCAAACGAAGTCTTACGCCACCTCAAAGGTCCATACGTTGCCTTGCTTCTACCTTTCTCTTAACAGTAACGCACACTGTAAGGCCTGCCTGCTTGTTTCTAAGAATTTTCTAAGAAACATTGTTTTTTTAGAGTTTTCAACATTTGTGGCCATTCCCTAAAGGCCAGACCACAAGAGAAATTTCCGTTAAAATTAAAGTACTCGATTCGCCTGTGGAGGCAAGAAGGAAGAGGTGAAGAAGCTGGAAGGAGGGGGGGAAGAGGCGTGAGGGGTGTGAAGAGTTCGTGCATCTCAGATGCTTTGGTTTTTTCCCAACATGCAGTACCTATCTACTGTCTTGAACTCTCTTTAATGAAGGAATCTTTCTTTTTTATCTCGCACTAAGAGATTAGCGGCCTCTCTCGAAAGGACCTGTAACCTTAATGTATTTTTAATGCTTTAGGAGAAGTTTTAACCAAAAGTCTATTCTTTCGGTACGCTGCAGAGAGAGCTCAAGCTGGCATTTAGTCGCGAGTATCTCGTTTGGCTCTACAGCGTCCACTTCATTACCCGCCTCCTGAACCGCTTCCCCTATCTTGAAAAGTGCCTTCCGTCCGTTTTTAATATTTAATTAATATATGTTCTTCTCATTATTGGTCCAGCTGTGACTATTTTTTGAAGTTGTGTCAGTTTATTTTTTTAAAACGCACTACCCTCCTTGTTTCATTAATCAAGCGTACAAATATCGCAGCAATGTAAAACATGCTTGGTTGCTAACGAGACCAGAAGAATTACTGTCGTTCTAAGGCAATATAGGCGGCTTCTGCACGCTTGGAAAAGTTTCAATTAACGTTCCTTCCGGCCCCAAGATTCTTAATTCGCAGCCTATCTGCGCCGCATTTGATTAAAAGAGGGCCCAGCGCAGAGGTCTGCGTCTGATCATTTAACACTACGGACTCTCTCAAGGCGAAGCAAGAAAAGCGAAATCCTACTTTGCTCCCCAGCTTAAATGAAGCTTTACGTGGAAACCCAAAGCGGCATATTAATTCATGTTTTGAAACTGTTTGTATCCGTCTAATTCATTTACTGACTGCTGTTTCATGATCATCTTTCTTTTCAGAATCCATTTTGCCCATCTTCGTTTAGTTAAATCATTTTATAGTAAAAAAAAGCAAGTAAAGAAACAATCTGCGAGACACACGATACATGGGGAGCGGATGTAGGGCTTGTTTCTTTGTTGTACGCCACATAATGAAACCGGTAGACTATAAATCCAATAAAGGCATAAGGGACGTCATTGGTGGTTTTCAGCTGTTGTATAGTAATTCTGACACACGCATAAAAGAATAAAGTCGACGAAAAACAAAACCGCCAGGCCTGCGCAGAAGGCGCAGCACAGCCACAGCGAAAGCTGGGAGAGAGGCCTTTAGCCTTTTTTAAACACTCTTGGGGCAACTACTACAAGCCCACTAGCATGGTACCCACTACGCTATAAATCATCATAATTTTTGTGTAGTGGGGAAGCGTCTACTATGCCATTCTTGGTCATTCTTCAGAAAAGCGTGGTACCCGCTACACTCTTGCAACGAATTATGTGCACTTTGTGGATGCTGTGGCTGACGACGATGAAGAATTATGTCAAAAGCTTTTGTAATGGGTTGGAGCATTTAACGACCCACTCGTTACGCAGTTCGCATTGTGTGACGCCTGGTTCTTACTTTACTGCTCTAAAACGCTTTACAACACACGTTAACGCGATTCCGTACCCGATATGAAGCCTGCCTAGGGTCATTTTGCACCGCAGTTTCAAGCAGTGGCGTAGCTCAGTGGTAGAGTGCTGGGCTGCCACGCAGAGGACCCGGGTTCGATTCCTATTCTGTCACTAATGTTTTTTTTATTTAGTTAGTTTTTTTCATAATTCGTGCGATATTGGTTACGGACACCGGTGGCGGCGGCGGCGGACAACTACGGCGCAGAAACGACCCTTGTTGTGATCTCATAACAGCTTTCGCTGTAAAAAACATTTGGCGCCGGTAGGAACCGAACATTTCGATAACACGCCCGATGTTTTACCGATTGAGCTACGACAGCGCTCGTTTCCTCATCCATTTTGTTGGGTATTTCCGTGTGTGTTATCGTGGGAGTGTTTGCCGGAGCCGCTCGAAGCCACGGCGGCGAGTGTGGAACAGGCTTCTCTTGCCGGCTGGCGTCACGTAGCACGTGATCTTTTTACGAGGTGGCAGGTGACCTCCTTTGCCTCCCGTCTTGCACACCCTGTCTTTTTTAACACGAACTCTTTTTTGAGACTCAGTTCCCTACAATCTTCATGCAAAAACAACGCACCAAAGCAGTTATAATGTCAATAAGCCTCGAAGCTGGGAGACACATTTTTTTTCTTTTTTCCCAAAAAAAAGAGAGTTACCGCACATTCTGTTCGTTTACTCTAGTTCTAGAAAGAGTGGCCCATGCTAATTTCCCATTCATAACAAAGCAAGAAAGGAAATCAGCATAAATTTACTAGCGAACATTTTATGTTGCAACGCCATTAAAGCAGGGTATAGCAGCGAACGTATGAGTTTGTGTGTAGTCGAGGCTCTACGCGTGGCAAACTCTCACACAATCGAACAAAGGCAACGCCATTTTCCGCGAGGCAGACAGCTCCCAGCGGGACAAGCAGGAAGTCACTGCGGTAGGCGCCGCAGCTCTTCGTCGATCGATTACCGTCTCCCGCCACCCACTCAATCTCGCGCAAACGATCACTTATCCCGACGTGCAGCGCGACATTCCGGGCATGGTAGGGGCGAGACGGACGCGTGTCTTCTGCCTCACTTAATGAAGAAACCGCCATCAGTGCTGTGAGTGAGAGGGGCGCGTGATTGGTTGGGTTCCCTCACTCTCCTCGCCATTTGCAGCCAGGAATAGTGGCTTTAGTGCATTCTTGTGGATGTGGCCACAAATAATGGGAAGTGGTCGAATGCAGCGGGTTGGAATTCCGTGTAAAGCTAGATATAAAGAACAGCTAACGGAAGGGTATTATTCTGTCATAACCATTTAATGGGCTACATTGCAGTGCCAATATTTTGCCAATTGTTCGCGCTGCGTAAACATTGCGTAGCATGTTATTTTGTAGTCGTCGGCTGAATTCGCAGCATTTAAAGACGAAGTTGGCTGTATAGGGCCAGACAACCGTATTCAAAATGTTCTCGCGTTTCTCGTGGCAATGGCTGCTTATTGATTACGCCCAGACATGGTCGTGACTTTGCTCAAGGGAATGGTTTCATTTGTGGTATCCGCAATAACAAACTTTTCAGCAGAACTTTTCGTACCTATGAACTGCTTCTTATGCCAACTTGCTTCGCTAATGAACATCTCCTGATATACTCGGCCAGGACCTGTCCATGCGAGCCGTCAATGTTTACTTGGCGCCGTATAAACATTGGCTGGGATGAAAAGTCACTGACCCATCATCTCCGCTAACGAGGCACCACAGAACGCGATTTGTTGGCGTCTGGTCGGAAGAATAATTGTAGCGCAAGCGCACTTCCTTGAATACGGACCTTTGGTGCAATAGTACAGCCTTAATTAAACGACTTCCGCCTTTTTCACACTCCCGGTTCTAGCTCGCACCTCAGCACGAAGTTTAACTCCTGTTCCATTGTCGCTTCCACTGAAAATAGCCCAAAGTTAAATACCGAGTTCCTAGGTTGCTCATTAGCGGCCCTTAACACAAAAAAGTTTGCAACCTATCCGGTTTCATTGCGCTGTCGTTGTTCTACAATGGCTATCAAGCTCACTAATCGTCTGGGGTGTATTATAGAAGGCATACGAGCAAAAGTAATTGGCCATCGTTTTTTTTTTTTGTTCTCTGCTCGCCACGAGCTCTGTTATAGTTACAACAGAACTTTTTATCGCTTGACATTGTTTTATATATTTGTTCCCGCCCCTCTGGGACACTTTGTGGAGGCGGCAAAGCTACAATGCTCGAGCTTAATTGCCATTTTTTCACGCCAAGGCACTACACTGGCTAAAATAAGAGCGTTAATGAACTTCCATTTGGTACCCAATAAAACGGCCAGAAGCTTTATCTAAATGCGAGTCCATTAGCAGCAGTTCGACATGGGGAGTAGTGGAAATGAACAAAAGCTACTGATGAGGTCAAGCAGAATGAGCCATTCCACCGGGTGCCAAACGAACGCGCTCTGTAATTTTAGGCTTTCATCTTTCGTTTCAGCTAGCGAGTTCGCTGCGGAATGTTGTTTTGTCAGCATAGCTTTGTGCTCATTCTGCAGCAACGGTAAAGCCATGTAGAAACACTAAGCATCAGTCTGACTCGTAGCCAGATCTGACTAAATTTCCTAGTCATTGTTATGTGGTTCTTGTTTTTCCTACTATGCCCGCCGGTGACTACATGTTCGTTTATTCTCTAAACTTGAACATTCTTTCCTGGATGGTCTAAGTTAGAATCCTATCCTGTGCGCTCATTTGAGTTGTTGTTAGAATAATGAAGCTTTAATCTTTCTTTTTCTTGGGCAAGACAGGATTATACGTTGGTTAAACAACAACTGCGAACACGCCCTGTGCGAAGCAAGACGGCCGTACGTTGGCACGGAGAGACGGATTTTGTTGCTTCTGATGAACAGGAATCACGTACAGAACGGCCCTTCATTCTTCTTCCCGTTTTCATATATGAAAGGGAGACCCGTCTAGCAACTCATTCAGTTCATTCTAAGACTGCCACGGGTAGACCACGAAAATTAAGGACACCAGAAGAGCAGCGTGAATACAATGCTCGACGAAAGGAACAAATTCATCTTGCTGAAAATGGTCGCGGAAGCAACCACGGTCTGCCACACCAACCACATGTTGATTATCACCACCTTTACTCTATAGCAATCATAAAAAAATTGAAAGGACACTTTGTACATTCCAAAGTGTGTACGGCGAAAGCGTGTGGCCATTTGACTGACTATGCCATGTCTTTTTTTCTTTTACACTTTCAGTGGGATAACACACAAACCGAATGTGTGCGTGTCTTCTTTTTTAATTTTTTACCGCGAATTGCAGCGAGACGTGAGACTAATCTTCCTCCGTTCGCATGCGTTCGTATTTTCTCGCGCTTTGCGCATCGTGCAAACGCCATCCGCGTTCCAGCGCTTAAATGGACGGACCCTCTGTGAATTCCAAAGTGTGTTCCGCGAACGCCTGTGTCCATTGAGACGGCGTCGGTCAGAATGATTTCAAACGCTGGGCATAGCGACGCTACGCAAGGAAAGCGCGAGCGCTGCAGAGTCCGACGCGACCGGCGTCCGTTTGCGCATCCCGGCGGCCACATGGCTCCGTGCCGGTGCTGGGACGGACGGACGGACGGACACGGACGGATGGATGGACGGACACGGATGGACGGACACGGACGGACGGGCGGACGGACATGGACGGACGGACGGACGGACGGACGGACCGACGGACGGATGGACGGACGGACGGATGGATGGTCAGACGCGGACGGACGGACGGACGGACACGGACGGACACGGACGGATGGACGGACCTGAGAATGAGACATTAAAGGCTTTCGCCTTAAAACATACCCCCTTTCCCCACCTCCATCCGCATTTATGGTGTTTCACGCAGCTTCGCTGGACCACGGCCGCTCGACATTCACTTTCGCAGGACGGGATGACGGCCAATTTTTAGATGTGAAGCATCTTATGGCGAAGCTTAATCCGGTGGTGTGCGGCGTGACCACCCTTACTGCGCACGCGCAAACCCTTTAAAAAAAATTAAAAAAAACTCATCTCCCCCCTCTCTCTCCTCTAGGCATCCCTCCCCGCGGCAACCACATCCTCACTGCGCATGCGCCTCCCCTCCTCTCTCCCCTCTTACACTCCCCCCCTCTCTCCTCTAGGCATCCCTGCCCACGGCGTCCACACTCCCACTGCGCATGTGCGTCCCCCCCCCTCTCTTGCCTCGCGACGCCGACGCAGGCAGCGTCTGCTAGCGAGTTTCTTGGTTGAAAAAACCGACTGCTCGCGCTGCACAACCGTTCACTGGCCACCCCGTATATATGGCAATGGATCTTGACCTTCAAGGTGGTGCCGGAGGGAGATTTCTCCTGTGCGTTGTTTAACAATAAAAATTCGCAGCGTGCGCGTTAACTAAAAGCGGAGTGCGGGTCTCTGTGTCCAGTCGGAGTCTTCTGTCTCTCATTGCCCATTAGCAGCGATTGGCATGTTCCAGTAGGAAACACTGCTCCATCACTGCCTGCTTTGCGCCTCCCCAGTTTTCTCTCCTGCGCAACGCTGCGATGAGCGTCAGCGTCAACGCCGCCGCCAGTGTAAGCGATAGCGCCCGCTGCTTCACATCTACACATGGTTCCCTTTAGCGGGAGATGGTGTAATTTTTTTTGTTGTTGTTCAACCAGCCTCTTGCGCGGTCAGGAATTCGTAACAAACACTTCAGCAGTTTCATTCCAAGCATTTTCATTATATTCCACTCGTTTTATTAAAGAATGAAATGTAAACATAGTTTCTTTTTTGCAGCACTTCTCATTGTACAGTTTTTGAGTAAAGCCATTTGTAAAGGCAGCAGAACTCTGTACTATAACCAGTTCGAGCCAGGAGTCTCTTCGGGGTGAGTTTAGCTAGATGTGCCCCTGCATATTGGACATTATACACAGTCACAGGTTTGGGTAGATGTGCGAACGATGTTCCTTAGTCGTCTACGTAGTACAAAATAGCATAGCATAAGATCATCAACATAACGAGCGGTGAATGGCCGCATTCCGCGGCCTAGGCATGTGTGGTTCATGCCGCCAGTTAGGGTGGCGCAGCCACAAAAACTGAACTAGAGATAATCGATCATGATACTGCTATTAAATAACTTATGCATTAAAAAGTAATACTTTAAAATGCTAACAGTTCTTCGTACTTTAAAATGGCGGCTGTCATGACTACGCCGAATCCGCACGCGTCATTGCTAGGCCTGGCCATACCTGGATCACCTGCATCCCCGCGACGCCGTTACAAGGTAAGCAAATCAAATTACTTTGGACTGCAATAAGGTTTTACAGCTTGTCCCCAGGCAAAATGCGTAATGAAAACCGTATTTTCAAACGCTACGCTATGCGGTTGAGGCAGTCGAGCACAAGCGTTTCAACGCGTATGACAGCGTCCCTGTTACACATCCAGCAATCCAAACAATCGACATCTTTCAAACCAAGGCATGAGGCTTTAGTGTGCAATAACATATAAAGCATGCCGAGAACTCATTTTTCAGAAAAAAATGGTTGTTAGAACCATAGGTCGGCAAACTCACTCATGAGTCGACTCACTCAGACTCACTCAGGCTCATCGAGCCGTGAGTCTGAGTCAGAGTGAGTCCGGGAGAGTAATATTTTGGTGAGTTTGAGTCTGAGTGAGTCTGGTTGAAAAATTTTGGTGAGTCTGAGTCCGAGTGAGCCCCAAGCTCAAAATGTATTTCTTGAGTGAGCCTGTAGCTCTACACTTGTTTGCCGATCTACGGTTCTACTTACACAACTTAGCTTTACTATCAGTCTTACGTAGGTTCATTTATACTCATGCCGACTCACGCATACTTCAAAGCACCACGTTCATACGCCAGCTCAATATTTATTGATCAGAGGCGTGAGTTACGGAGTAGGGGAGGGTGCCATGAATACCCCCCCCCTCCGCCCCCCGAAAACTCTTTCCCGGGAATTTTCGATAAAAATATTTCATGTGAGTTACCTCTTTCAAAAAAAAGTCCTTACTGGATTCAACCACTGATAAGGTACGAGATGAAAACGCGCCAAGTACAGCATCAATTACGCGAGATATTGGTGTTAAAGAGCATTTACACCAAGTTCGAAGAAGCCAATTGTACGCTAATGGACTCATGAGTCGGCTCACTCAGGCTCACTCAGACTCGCTCAGACTCAGATGGAGCCGTGAGTCTTAGTCTGAGTGAATCCGGCTGGGAAAAATTTTCGTGTCTGAGTCCGAGTGAGTCCGGCTGGGAAAAATTTTAGTGAATCTGAGTGAGTGAGTCCGGTTGAGGAAAATTTGGTGAATCTGAGTCCGAGTGAGTCCCAAGGGCAAAACATATTTCATGAGTGAGTCTGAGTGAGCTCCACATGTTTTGCCGACCTATGGTTAGAACCGCCACCTGCTAACGACAAATAAACATGCTGCGATAACTTGAACGGGTTACCATGCAGTGAAGCCATGTAAAATGGCTAGCCCTAACACGGTATCGTCTCAGTAGTTAACCAGCGCTTTTTCGGACAGGAGATAAGCTCACCTTCAATTCATCAATGCTGCCCAACCTCCTGTCACGAGCTTTTTGTGCACACCGGCTACGAATACTTACCCAGGCGTGTGTATGTACTATAGTAAACAAGGAAGGGAACGGGCATGGCATTCCAATTACTGCAAAAATGTCACCTTGGGCTAGCGCGCTTGCATTCTTCATTGCGAAATACACCGCGATTCGCAATCGAGAGTCGAGCGATCACCTGTGATACCTGGTCCACCTGTCAGTACCAGGCTGGACCAGCTGTGATACGCTGGTGTGTGTTGTGAAATGTGTCTTTCTCTCTCTATTTGGTGCTCCCTTATTCCCCTCTCCATCTGTAGGGTACCAAACTTTAGGTAGTCTAGTTAACCCCCCCCTGCACATCCTGTAATCCTTCTCTATGAATTTTGGGGGAAATTTCATGGACCTTGTGGACACATAGGGTTTTGTTTACAGCACGATTACACGGTAAAACTACAGTCGGAATGCAACATCCAACAATGACAATTTCGTGGCTCCTGCAGTGTTTCACAAAAGTAGATGGAAATCAGAAGATCGAATCTGTGAGATCAAGAAACAACTTCAAGCAAGTTCGAATGAAAGAGCAGCCTTATTTAAATATCATATACCGGAGTCTTGAGGAAGCAACGGTTTCTTAGTGCAATAAAGCAAGACCACAATATATCAAAATATTGAAAATATAAACCACACATTAGACGACGGATTTAGGTCAGGCTAACATAATGCTGCCATTACCTCGTGGCGCAGTCGGCGTGTCCGTTGGCCATTAGGAGTCTGTAATGCTACTCACTCGTATATGCATTAAGCTTTAGCTTGTAAATGACTCCTGATATTGGTATCATACCAGTTCGACCGTGTTGGTTGTCACATATATTATATTACACCATGCACGCGAAAGCTCTATCATGGCCGAGAGCTAAGGTTGCCGGCAGACAACTAAGGTTGCCGGAAGACAATAGCTAACGGCGCCCACTTAGCCGTAATGTCGCTTTCTCGAAAGCGAAGTGGTGATGGCGTCTCTGCTCTTTGTCAATCACTGACTCGAAACCAATAGAGGGAGGAAGCTAAGCACAATAGGAAAAATGTGGCCAAGAAAGCTGAAGTCTGTTCAATACCTTTTAACGCGACATTGCTTTCCGACATTACACCCGACATAATGCCAGACTTCTTACGAGAATGGGCTTTACTACGGAAAGCACTGTCCTTGCTGGTTCGTATAGGCAGAAATGGGGTGTGCTCGGCTTGCGCCAATAAACATTCAGCCTATGCTGGTATCGTCTTTACGAGTGCAACGCGATAGCATTGTCAGTCCTCGTTAACATCGCCTTCTCATTCGCTTACCACGCTTCGCTTCTCGATGGACGACAACTTAACACTTCTGTGAGGAAAGAACCATCTGTGCGCATGACATTGGCGTTGTAAACACAACTCAAGGCACCTGCTGCAATTACTGTTGTGAAGCTCCCGCTGCAATACACGCACCTACGCAGCTGCACACTTTGTAGATTACATGGCTGACTATTATTATTATTATTATTATTATTATTATTATTATTATTATTATTATTATTATTATTATTATTATTATTATTATTATTATTATTATTATTATTATTATTATTATTATAGATCACCCTTCTTAAGGGATTTTCTGCAAGCACCCACTCCTTACCCAATTCACATGGCGTTGCGCCTGGTGGGATTCTACACTTATGCCGCGCAATATTCGAAATTTTAACTTGCCCGAGATGTCGACTACATGCGGTCATTATCCGAAGCCGTTTCAAGCACTGGCGTGGCCCTGTGGCAGAATA